>JAJJMC010029784.1:11672534-11751759 GCA_023531435.1 Papaver californicum
TTATTATTATTATTATTATTATTATTATTATTATTATTATTATTATTTATAAAAAATGACTTTCATTAAAGGGAGAAAAACGTTTTTACATAGCGTTGGTAGGGAGCCTAGCCACAAGCTGAGCCCCTACCCCTTTCTGAATGGAAATGCCTAATCTAAAGAAAAGGGAATCCCCGACTTTGTAGTTATAGTCATGGCTAGCCATGCAGTTCTGCAGTCTCGTCATGAAGTCAATCGTGTCAACTCCCAACTCCCCCAGAGTCGTAAAGGCGAGAACTCCCAAGCCGTATCCATGATCGTTACATTTGTCCAAATACTTATTACGTTTACGCGGAACAACATTGGCTATGGCAATCCCAGGCGTAAACGCGACCCTCGCACCGCCTGCAAAAGGGGACACCCATGTGACGTCAAAGCATACATCTCGACCGCCCTCCCAGTTGTATACCAGAATGTCCGCAGGCCTAAGAGCGCTTGCATCGTCAGATAAGAAGCCCATCTTGACTTCTTTACGGGCCGAGACACCAGATTTAAAACACATGTCTGCTACCACGTCTCTTACTAGATCATGCCTGAATATGAGACCCACCTCGCTAGCACAATGTAAAGCGTGATCCCCAAAAGTATCCATTTCTCTGTCGCAGAAGGAACATGTGCTACCGTCCACAAACATAGCAATGCCTAGCCCATAACAAAGTATAGCCCTGAATTGGCGAGGCCAAATAGATTGGTGTAGCCCTGCAATTGGAATAGCTTTGAGGTAGTCTTGCGCGTGACTCATCCTGTTGCATTGCCATAGGATGCAGTCGCGTTCAGTCTGAGTGAAACTGCTGGAGATGCCCTTCTTCACCATATCAAAGTACAACACTGCCAGAGAATGCATAGGACGGGGGGCAGTTGCTTTAATACTGATAGTAGAAGGGGGGATTCCACAGACCTGACTGAAGCTGAGCAAGGCTTGCTGGAAGCTGAGATGCTGAACCGCGTCCCTATCCGGAGAATGGTATTCTGCACCTTGGTTGTCTGGATACAGGAGGCAAGGTAGCTGTAATAACTAGAATCCTTCATCGTGTAAACCCCTAGACCCCCATCCTTCATAGGCAAGGAGGCCAATCGCATCTGGTAGGGACCAAAGCCGGCACCGTCACTGGTGACCAAGTGTCCGAGGAACTGACATAAACGTTGGTCATAGTAATCAGCTGACTGGTGCAAGACAGAGGGGCTGGTGGTCCTCATGGTGAAGTACAAGCGAGACACCCCTGCACAATTTCTAAGGAGGAGCAATTCGCTTTGTGGATCCTGGAGGAGCTTCAGGGACTCTATTAACTGAAGGGTCTTCTCCACTCTGTATTGGACCATCTCGTTGCAAAAGTTAGCATCCAGACTAACTGGCCCCCCTAGAAGCTTCACTCCTCGAGATGGTCTACTGATATTGGAAGGGAACACTTCCATCTCCAGGCTCCTGGGGTCTGTGTTGTGCCAAAATAACTCTGTCTTGTTGATATTGAGGGATAAGCCTCTGCTACTACCATCAGATTGGATAATGTGCAAAGCATGAGCCACCTCTAAAGTGTCCCTTACAATAGTCCCATCATCCAGATACCAAGCATGCATGTCCAGAGTGCATTGAGACACAATTTTTAAAATAAGGGGGTGTAAAGTCAAAGCAAACAGTAAAGGGCCCAAAAGGTCTCCCTGTTGGACACCCTGAGCAGACAAGAGAACCTTATCGTTGTAATAGAGCTTTGCAGGCTTCGCGTAGCAAAATTCAACCCATCTAGAGATGCTCAGGAACCTACATCTGACTTCATTAATAATGACAGTTCTGTCCACCAGATTAAAAGCATTGTTGAAGTCAATTAAAAGCATGCACTTGGTTAAGGAGCTACCTTGCATCTCCAAAATTTTGTTTGCTGAGTGCAAAATACCTTATCCTCCACATTGGACCCCCACGCCAAATTGGAAGTCCCCCAGGTAAGTAGCCATTTCCTTGATTACCCCTGAAGCCGCCAATTTAGAGCAAAGTCTCCTCCAAATAGTACCTACAGCAATGGGCCTTATGCCCCCTCCCGGTTTGAGCAATAGGGTAAGAGGGGCACTAGTAATGTAAGCAACAAGCACCGCTGGGCATCTGCCTTCCAACCAAAGGTTAACTACTCCAGTCACTGAAGACAAGAGGTCGTCTGCCACTGCGGCAGCTGGTCCACTGAGCGCATCGAAAAGATGCTGGGCTCTAAGGACGTCTCTGCCGCAAGATGTACCCTTGGGAAACCCTTTTATGGCACTTAGAACATCATATTTGTCCACGCAGAGAGGCGGACCCACAAATGGTTCTGCAGGGATACATGGGCTCGGCGCAGAAGGGTGTTTATGGCTTAGCTCTGCAAGAGTATCAGGAGAAAATGGGGCTACGCCGGTGGAAGCCAACACTTTGATAGCCGTTGTATACTGACCCAAGCCCAACTTCCTTCTACAAGCAGCGAGATTAGGCCCACTCAAACACCTTCTGCTACCCATCCCATTAGGAGAACGTTTGGGTTGCTCCAAGACTGACTGGACTAAGTTGAGGCACTCCTGCCCGTCGTTCCATAGTTGTAACGCCTGATTTATGCTAGCCATTTGTAACTTCTTTCTGTTCCCAGAACGTTCCTCTATGGTCCCCTTGGGTGTGTACAAGCTTAAAGAACACACTGGAAGTAACAACAACTGTATCCACACAGACAGTTCGGAAGGGTTAACTATTACCCTATCCAATGACGCTTTGAGGGCCCTAGCAAACTGAAGCCTACAATGCGATGGAATGCTTGCGACTGTGGGGATATGCTGCTGGTACACAAGGTGAAGCAGGTCCACGTCAAGGTCTGCTGCAACAACAGGTTCTACTGCCTCCAGGTTCGTTGAGATGGGAGGCAAAGGCTTGCAAATACCGTGTACCAGGCCAGTTGTTGAAGTCCCATTGTATGGGCTGGGTATAACCCCTTCCTTGTGTTGTCGGCAGGGCCGTCTCCAAGAGTACATGTGCATGCACCCTGAGCAAAGCCACATTTGCATTTGCAACAAAACTGTCTCCCAAGCGTTGAACACAACCAAGTCACTAGCAGCTCTGTCTCTACACACATCCACTGCCTCCATGGAAGGGAGGTGTTTATCTTGCAAGTGCCGATAGAAACCCGATCTACTAAGTCCTCTAACCCCAACCCCATTTTTACAACCATCAAGGTTCTTGTAAGGGCAGTGAAACAAGTCATTCGAACCCCCTCCGCCGTTCTCAGCTGAACATTGTGAGCCTGTAGAAGATCTAGTGTTGCGCATAGTGTTACCAGAAGCAAGAGGCTGGAAAGGAAAGCTGGAAAAGGGATGGACTAAGGTTGCACCTCAGAGATAATAGCTACAACCCCAGGCAACAGGCCCTGAGAAGAACTTAAGGTCACTGAAGGTCACTGAGGGGTCCAGGAGTACAGGACCTGAATGAAAGCAAAACAAAGAAAAACTGGGCTGGAAATGAAAAATGTGGACAGAAAATCATTATTATTATTATTATTTATTTATTTATTTATTTATTTATTTATTTATTTATTTTTATTATGAAGAGATTTTCATTAAAAGAGAGAAAATCATTTTTACACCGAGTTAGTAGGAAGCCTAGCGACAAGCTGGGCACCTACCCCTTTTTGAATCGAGATGCCTAAACGATAGCGAATTGTCAATTTTATAATTATAATTGAAACTGGATATACAATTCTGTAACCTCTTTACAAATGCAATTGTGTCCTCTCCTAGTTCGCCTAGGATAGTGAAAGCTAGCACGCCGAGGCCATATCCGTGAACAATAATTTGTCGAGGTACTTGTTTCGTTTCCGGGTGATGGCGTTCGAGATGGCTTGGCCCGGGGTGAAAGTAACTCTCCCACCACCTGTGAAGGGGGACACTCCAGTAACGTCGATGCAAACGTCTTTCCCACTCTCCTAATTGTAAACCGGAATGTCCGCGGACCGTAAAGAGTTTTCGTTGTCGGATAAGAATCCCAATTTGACTTCCTTACGAGAGGGCACCCCAGCTCTGTAGCATATATCCGCGCACATGTCTCGGACCAAATCGTGTCTAAACTTGAGGCCCACCTCGCTGGCACAATGTAATGCATGGTCTCCGAAGGCATCCATTCTTCTCCCGCAACACAAACATGGGATAACTTCCTCAAACAAAGGTATACCTAGCCGATAACACAACACGACGTGAAACTGACGGGGCCCAATGTCCTGGTTAAGCTCAGTAATGGGTACCTCTTTGAGATAGTCTTGCGCATGGTCCATCCTGTTGCATTTCCATAGGGTTGCGTCCCGATCAATCAAGGTGAAGTCGTTGAACAAATTCTTCTTAACGATATCAAAGTAGAGGACTACCAATGAGTGCATTGGACGCGGGGTAGTAGCTTGGATGTAAAAAGGGATTTGATTAGATGGATAAAGAGTATTACAAAGAAAGAGTGGGGAGCCTAGCTACAAGCTGGGCGCCCACTCCTTTTTGGATAGCTATACCTAATCTAAAGAAAAAAGAGTTGTCGATTTTATAATTATAATCAACACTTGCTATAAAATTTTGCAATCTCTTTACAAAAACTATCATTTCCTCTCCTAGTTCGCCTAGTGTAGTGAACGCCAACATGTCAAGGCCATATCCGTGCGCTTCACATTTGTCTAGGTATTTGTTGCGTTTCCGAGCGATTGCGTTCGAGATGGCTTGGCCCGGATAAAAATCGACTCTCCCTTCTCCTGTGAAAGGGGAAACCCCGGTGACATCGAAGCAGACGTCGCGGCCATTCTCCTAGTTATATTCAAGGATATCCGCTGGCCACAAGGAATGCTCATCATCAGACAAGAAGCCCAATTTGACTTCCTTACGTGCAGCCACCCCGGCCCTGTAACACATGTCCGCAACCACGTCCCGCACCAAATCATTTCTGAACTTGAGCCCCGCTTTGCTGGCACAATGTAATGCGTGGTCGCCGAAGACGTCAATGGATCTACCGCAGCAGGGGCAAACATTGTTCTCAGCAAACATAGGTATACCAAACCTATAACAAAGCACAACCCAGAACTGTCGAGGCCCAATTAATTGATTAAGCCCAGCTATTGGGACAACTTTGAGGTAGTCTTGGGCCTGACTCAGTTTAGTGCATTGCCAAAGGGTACTATCACGATCATTCATGGAAAATCTGGTGGAGACATTCTTCCTAACACCATCAAAGTAGAGAGCTGCCAGAGAATGTATTGGGCTTAGGCAGAAGCTTTGATGTTGAAAGAAGAGGGCAAGCCACAGACTTGAATGAACCTGGAGAAGGCCTGCTGGAAGCACTGGGGTGTGTCTGTTGTTGGGTGGGTTATAAGGATGGTGTCCTGCAACTAATTGGTCTGAACATAAGAGGCTAGATAACAATAATGGCTTGTGTCTTCCATTGTGTAGACACCCAACCCACCATCCTTCATGGGCAGAGTTTCCAGGTGCAGTTGAAGGGGGCCAAAACCTGCTCCATCTCCTGTAACCAGATGCGTGAGGAACTGTTGGAGATGTTGATCATAAAGGGCAGCAAGGGTCTGGAGAGCCAAGGGTCTGGTGGTACTCATTGTGAAGTAGATCCTAGAGAAACCAGCTCAGTTGCGCAAGAGGAGTAGCTCACACTGTGGGTCCTGCAGCTTCTTCAAGGACTCCATGAGATGTAGAGTCTTCTCCACTCTTTTCTACATAAAGTCTCTACAACTACAAGTCCTTACTAACTGTACCTCCTAGCAAATTAACCCCCAGCACAGGCCTACTAATGTCATCTGGGAAGACCCCATCTAGAAGGCTTCTTGGATCTGTTGTGGGCCAGAAGAGTTCTGTTTTGGTGATGTTCAGGATCAAACCTCTCCTGCTCCCTTCATCCTGGATGATGCTTAGAGCTCTTTCCACCTCCATGGTATCACCATCATTGGTACCATCATCTAGATACCAAGCATGCAGGTTCAATGTGCAGACTGAAGCTATGCTGGAGATGAGAGGTGCAAGGTCAGGGCAAAAAGAAGAGGGCCTAAGGGGTCCCCTTGTTGGACTCCTTGTGCTGACATGAGGATGTTGTCTTCGTAATGTAGTTTGGCTGGCTTGGCATAACATAATTCAACCCATCTAGAGATGCAAGTGCACTTTTCCCTGACTTCCTTAATCATGGCGGATCTGTCCACCATGTTGAAGGCATTTCTAAAATCTACTAAGAGCGTACACTTGGTAAGGGAGTTACCTTGGAGATTTATGAGTCTGTTGGCTGAGTGTAGAATTGCCTCGCCACCACATTGAATCCCCACCCTAAATTGTAAGTCACCTAGGTAGGCAGTCATCTCCTTGCAAACAGCTGGGGCAGCAAGCTTGGAACACAACCTCCTCCAGATTGTGCCCACAACAATAGGCCTCAACCCACCATCAGGTTTAAGCAGTAGGATCAATGGGGCACTGGATATGTACTCCCCTAGCTCTGCTGGGCACCTACCTGCCAGCCACAAATTAACCACACTGGTGATAGAAGAAATTAGCTCATCAGCCACTGCTGAGGCTGGGCCACTCAAGGAATCCTAAAGGTGTTGGGCCCTGAGGCCATCCCTCCCACATGAGGTACCTTTGGGGAAGACTTTAATTGCTTTCAGGACAGCTCAGTTGTCAACACTAAGGGCATCACCTTGTACAGGTTCTGTTGGGATGACAGGTGGAGGAGCTCTGGGAGGCTTCTGACTCAGGTCCAATAAGGTTTCTGGGGAGTCAGGAGCAATACCATTTGAATCCAGCACCTTGATGGCTGCAATATACTGGCCGTAGCTCAGCTTCCTCCTACAGGCAGTGAGGTTGGAGACCTCAGGCCTTCTTTTGTTGGTGTTGTTACTTAGAAGAAGTTTAGCCTGGTCCAAGAGGGTGTGCACCATGCTGAGACACCCCTTGTCATTCCACTGTAACAAGGCCTGTTTGATGCTGCTAGCCTGGAGCCTTCTTCTAGTCCCTGATTTTGCTTCCATGGTGCATTTGGGGACATATAAGCTGAGGGTGCATGTTGGCATGAGGATAAGGTGTAGCCACTCTGACAAATCAAGAGGGTTAGCAGCAACCCTATCAAGAGTAGCCTTAAAGCATCTGAAGAAGCTGAGCCTGCATTGGGGGGATGATGACCACTGTGGTGCAATTCATCTGAAGAACACGATTGAGCAACTCCAGAGACCGGCCCAATGGTGAATCTGGGTTCTCTAGCTCACTTGGTTCTGCAATGGTATCTTGTGGTTTGTCTAGACCATACACCAAAAAGTCAGCAGATAGCCCATTGTAGGTCCTTGTGATGATATCCCCTTCATGTAATCTACAAGGTCTTCTTCAGGAATAGATGTGCATGCATTTGGTGCACAGCCACATCTGTAGACTGGACATGACCTCTTCCCAACCTCTGTAGGCAGCAGCATCCTTGCAGATCCTCTCTTTACAAATGGCTTTAGACTCTTCTGTGGGTAGGTGTCTATCCTGGAGGTGCCTGTAGAACCCATTTCTACTCAAGCCCCTCCTCCCCCACCCTATTATTGCAGCCATCAAACCTCTTGTAGGGGCATTGGAACAAAGTTTCTATGTGATGACCACCTGTGTCATCTCTAGCTGAACCCTGAGAATCAACAGTGGACCTAGTTCTAGGAATTGTAGGAAGGAAGCTTGCCAAATGGTTGGAATTGACTATGGTGAGAGCACTCAGTGATCTCATAGGGCCTTCGAGAGCCCAATTTGTACAGGCTAGGGTAGGAACAAAATGAACCCTGGAAACTACTGCTACCAGACTATAAACAGAGAACCCTATGACTAAAAGCTTAATTGCAGGTACTGGAGAAGGGGGAGTGAAGGGTGAAAGATGGGTTTCATCATACCTGAAATGGGGGGAAGAATTGCGATCAGAATCGCTGCACCTTGAACTCCACTGTTCTTCCCCAATTCCTCTCCCGCCGGAGCTTCTCTCTCCTCTTCCAATTCCCATTATTATTATTATTATTTATTTTTATAGAACGGAGATTTTATTGGATGAAAATAGCGTTTTTACACTGAAATGGTAGGGAGCCGAGCAACAAGTTGGGCCCCTACCCCTTTTTGAATGGAAATTCCTAGTCTGAAAAAAACAGTTGCCAATTTTATAGTTGTAATCGAGGACAGCGATGCAATTTTGTAGCCTTGTTACAAAGGTTATCATGTATTCCCCTAATTCGCCTAGGGTAGTAAAGGCGAGTACACCTAAACCATATCCGTGGTCTTCACATTTGGTTAAGTATTTGTTGTGCTTGCGGGTTATGGCATTCGCTACTGCTTGGCCCGGTGTAAAGGCCACTCTCCCCCATCATGTGAACGGAGACACCCCGGTGATATCCATGCACATATCACGGCCGTTCTCCCAATTGTAAACAAGGATATCAGCTGGCTGTAGGGCAGATTCGGAATGCGAGAGGAAGCCCAGTTTTGCTTCTTTGCGGGCCGGGACACCAGTTTTGTAGCACATGTCCGCGAGAACATCTCGGACTAAGTCGTTCCTAAATTTTAGGTCCACCTCGCTGGCGCAATGCAGAGCATGATCACCGAAAATGTCCATACCCCTCCCGCAGCTGGTACAACACCCACATTCATCAAACAAAGGAATGCCAAGCCTATAGCTAAGGACTGCCCTAAACTGTCTGGGCCCAACTGATTGGTTAAGCCCAGCTATTGGGACGGCCATAAGATAGTCCTGGGCATGACCCATTTTGTTACTCTGCCATAAGGCCAAGTCTCGCCCAGTCAGCTGAAATCTGCTAGTTATGTTCTTCTTGACTTCATCAAAGTATATGGCTGCCAGGGCTTGCATTGGGCGTGGGACGTCTGCTTTGATGTTGAAACAAGTGGTGGAAAATTCACAGAGCTGGAGGAAGCTGTGCTGGGCTTGTTGGAAGCTATGGTGTTGATCTGTAGAGTGGTGGGCTTTGAGAATGGAGTTCTATATCTGATGGGTCTGTATACATGATGTCAGGAAGCAATATTGGTTGGTATCTCCCATGGAGTATACCCCTAGGCCTCCATCCTTCATAGGTAAGGTAGTTATACGTTGTTGAACAGGTCCAAATCCTGTTTCATCCCCTGTTATCATATGCTTAAGGAACTGCAACAGATGATTGTCACAGTTTGCTGCTGGGGACTGGATGGCTAGTGGGTTGGTGGTCCTGAGTGTGAAGTACAGTCTTGACACCCCAACACAATTCCTCAGAAGAAGGAGCTCACTTTGCGGATCCTGCAATGTCTTTAATGACTCTATTAAGTGGATTGTTTTCTCCACTCTGCTCTGTACCAGCGCACTGCAAAACTCCATGTCCAGGCTGACAGGCCCCCCTAACAGCTTCACTCCCATTTCAGGTTTGCTTAAACTAGATGGGAAGGTACCATCCACCAGGAACCTTGGATCTGCACAAGGCCAGAACAGTTCAGTCATGCTGATGTTGAGGATTAACCCCTTCTCACTGCCTTCCTCTTGGATGATGGACATAGCTCTGGATACTTCAAGTATGTCCCTTTCCATGGTACCATCATCCAAATACCAAGCATGCAGGTCCAGTGTGCACTCTGTGGAAATCTTGGAGATGAGTGGATGTAGAGTTAGTACAAAAAGGAGGGGACCAAGAGAGTCACCTTGCTGGACACCTTGTGCAGACAACAGGATATGGTCATTGTAGTATAGCTTGGCCGGCTTGGCATATCAGAACTCCACCCACCTGGAGATGCTAGTGCATTTTCTTCTGACTTCTTGGAGCATAGCATACCTATCAACCAAATTAAAATCATTATTGAAGTCCATTAAAAGCATGCTCTTAGTCTGCAGGGTACCTTATAACTCAAGTAGTCTGTTGGATGAGTCTATGATAGCCTCACCACCACACTGAACCCCAACACCAAATTGGTAGTCACCAAGGTAAGATGCCAGATCCTTGGTTGTTATAGCAGCTGCCAATTTGGATCATAGTCTTCTCCAAATGGTTCCAACTGCAATAGGCCTCACACTCCCCTGGTTTAAGTAAAGGTGTCAAGAGAGCACTAGCCATAAATTCCCCAAGCTCAGGAGGGCAGGCCCCTGCAAGCCAGAGATTAATCACTCATGTGAGAGAGTTGAGTAGCTTATCTGCAACAGTTGAGGCTGGCCTACTCAGTGCATCAAGGAGATGCTGACCTCTGAGGCCATCCCTACCACATGAAGTACCCTTAGAGAAACCTTTTAGAGCCCTCAGGACTGCCTCCTTATCAACACACAAAGCATCAGTGGTAATAGGTCCAGATGGAATGACAGGTAGGGGCATATGGATGTTCTAATCTTAGATCCATAAGGGTTGTTCTGCAATTGGGATCAATCCCATTAGAAGAAAGAACTTTGATGGCAGTTGTATAATGACCATAGCTCAATTTCCTCTTGCAGGCCATGAGGTTGGATCCACTATTTCTCTTCTTACTGGTCCTACCCCTTTGGAGTCTGGCTTGTTCCAGAGAGGTGTGCACCATGTTTGAGCACCCCACCTCATACCACTGCTGCAAGGCATTGTTGATGCTAGCATTTTGTAACCTTTTTCTTGTACCTGATCTCTATTGCATAGAGCATTTAGGAATTTACAAGTTCAAGGTGCAGACTGGCAGCAACATAAGGTGGATCTAGGTCAGAGTGGCTGGAAATGACTTTATCCAGAGTGGCTTTGAGGGCCCTGGAAAAGTTGAGCCTGCTTTATGGTGGGACACTTGCTACAGTGGATAGGTTATTCTGAAATGCCAAGTTGAGCAGGTCTAGTGGGTTGCCAACACTTGCTCCAAGGTCAGCAGGTACTTCTGGCTCAGAGAGGGATGGCTGGGGTTTGACCACACCATGAACCAGGAAATCTGCAGCTGAGCCATTATAAGGCTTAGGTATGAACTCATCATGTTGGCGGCAGGGTCTTCTCCAGGAGTAAATGTGCATGTACTGAGTGCACAGCCAGATTTTCAAGTCTGAGAGAACAAGTTCCCATGCGCTAAACACTGATGGCTCACCACTGAACCTTTCTCTGCAGATGTCTCTGGCCTCCACAGTTGGCAGGTGTTGTCCTGAGATGTCTATAGAATCATGTTCTATTGAGGCCCCTACCACCAACTCCATTGGAGCACCTATCATAGTCCCTGTAGGGGAATTTGAACCACCCATCATGGGACATGCCACATTCATCAATGTCTTATGACCCCTGAACCCCCTTGGAAGATCTTGTCTTTGGCATTGCAGGAAGAGAAAACCTAATGTAAACTAATGGGTGGTGATTAATGTGGTGATACAGTGGAAATGCCCCTAAAGTGACAAATTTATAGAGCCTGGTAATATGACTCAAATGGTTGTTTGAAGATGCCCTAAAACCCCAATTAAATATTGCAGGAGGGGAAACCTTAATGTAGACTAATGTTTGATGATGGATGTGATGGTGCAGTAAAAAGGCCTCTGAATTGACTAATTTATACACCCTAGAATTGTGACATGGAGGTTTGTAACAAGATGCCCTGAAAATCAAATCCACTAAAGTTTTCGTATATACAAGACGTACTCCTAATTGGGAAGACTTAGCAGAAAGAGAAGGAGGTGGAAATGTGTTCTTCATACCTAAATCGCAAGAAGATCTGGCCTGAAACCCGCCTGTAAAAAAGCTCACCACCATTTCCATCTTCTCCCCGAGCTTCACAAGGAGCTTATCTCTCCTTCATGAATTATTATTATTCAGGGAGATGGTAGGAAGCCTAGCCACGAGATGGGCACATACCCCCTTTTGAATGGAAATGCCTAATCTGAAGAAAAAAAAATAAAAAAAAATACCGATTTTATAATTGTAATCGAAACTAGATATACAATTCTGCAACCTCTTTACAAAAGCTATCTTTTCCTCTCCAAGTTCGCATAGGGTAGTGAAAGCAAGCACGCCTAGACCATATCCGTGAACGACATATTTGTCTAGGTATTTGTTTTGTTTATGAGTAATGGCGTTCGCAATGGCTTGGCCAGGAGAGAAAGTTGTTCTCCCGCCATCAGTGAAAGGGGACGCCCCAGTAACATCAAGACAGACGTCACGACCGTTCTCCCAGTTATATACAAGGATGTCCGCTGGCCGCAAGGAGTTTTAGTTGTCTGATAGAAATCCCAATTTGACATCTTTACGAGCGGGCACACCAGCTCTGTAACACATATCCGTGAGCACGTCTCGGACCAAGTCGTGTCTAAACTTGAGGCCCACATCACTGGCGCAATGTGAGGTATGGTCTCCGAAGACATCCATACCTCTCCCGCAACTGGAACATAAGCTACCCTTTTCGAACATGGGTATTCCTAGCCTGTAGCTAAGCACATCCCGTAAATGTCGAGGCCCAATTGACTGGTTAATCCCAGCTATAGGGACAACTTTGAGGAAGTCTTGGGCATGATTTAGTTTGGTGCAGTTCCATAGGATTATGTCGCGTTCAGTCATGGTGAATCTGCTGGATATATTCTTCTTAACAGCATCAAAGTAAAGGACTGCCAACGAGTGCATTGGGCTTGGGGCAGTAGCTTGGATGTTGAAAGAAGAAGTCAAGCCGCAGACCTGAATAAAATTGGACAGAGCGTGATGGAAGTTGTGATGTGTGTCTGATGCCACTTGAGTTCTGACATAAGAATTTAGTTATGCTTGAACGGAATCAAGGTTTGAGCCTATGGGTGTCTTTCCTCCTAATCCATATGGGATCAGGTATTGCTTTACTTTCTACTTGGGTTAATTAACCCTAATACTAAAATCATAATTTCCAAATCTATCAAAACCCTAAACCAAAGAAAACTTTTTGTTTCCTTCAAACTTTTCAAATTCTAAAAACCCTAGTCCAATTTTTTTGAAAACAATCTCGGGTCTCCCATCTCGTTTGATCTACAAGGTAAATCTCTATATACCCAAACTTATAATAGCATTTTTGATTGATCTAAGTGTTTAAATATTAATTTTAGTAAATCAAATTCCTGAATTTATACCAAAATCGTTCGATATGAATATATCGTACCCACTGATTCTGGTATGATCTTCATGAACATGAGGAAAAAGTTTTGACTATTTCAACAGCTAACAGTCCTAAAAAAACCTCCCCGGCTCCTTTCACAAATCATGTTTTATCTTTGGGCTTCTTCATAGTGATCAGAGAAACAATGGTTATGACAAAACAAGGTGAATAATGTATACGTACTCTTTGTTCATGCCACTTAACAACATCAAAATATTCAACGCAATTCGAATAGATTTCTTATACGATAGTAGTCTCACCGTCAAAAAAGAGTGCATTACATCGCAGTGCTCGAACAAAAATATCACGATCGTATGTTGTAGCAGAATGAGTAACCAAGTAACAGCAACCCACGTTAAAAAAACAAAAGAAGAAATAGTGGTTACAGGAAAAAAAAAACCTTTCTCAAGATTTCTACCTGGTTTTGGTAATGATATCAAGACATACGAAAGCCAACCTGGAAGAATCAACGCAAATGCATAGCTGCAAACCTTATCAGCATAGAACCTTCTTGGTTCGTGATGAAAACCAGGGAATCAGGAGCGTAGGTGTAGATTTCTGAAAATACGAAGACTGAAAGACTCTTGTCTAGATGAAAACCAGATCTGAATGAATAACTTGTCTCTTACTTATCAACCTACAACAACAATAATATGTAAATTAACAATACATTTGTAAACTCAAATACATCCAATTCAAGTCCAAATCAAAATTAAACAAATGCATCAACAAAAGTTAGCGAAATTAACCTTAACCCAATTCATAGTAGTATGTAAATTAACCTAACAAACCCTAATTTTTTTAAAATATTGATTTTATAAAACTCTAGTTTTCACTTTTGTATCATTTTATGTTATTCTAACAGATAACATCATAAATTCATAATTAAAAAATAATAAAAAGAGATAATATGATGCAAATACCTATTACTCAAAGATTTTCAGTGATTTGTTCTACTCTAATTTCTAAAGTTCGAATTTAGTAATATCTTTAGGTATTTTTGGATATTATAGAAGTATTTAAATTAGCTTGTCTTCTAGACCCAGAAATTCAAATCCAAAAGTTATTCAACCAAAAAAGTGTATGTAACATTTGAAAATAACATTTTTATGTGTCATTATAGTGAAAATTTATATCCTATATTCAAGCGGAATTTTAAACTTCGGATGTAGTTTAAAACACTGTCGATTTTATAACAGTGTTTAAAATAGAGCTAATGTTTGAAAGAAAGCGGTGTTTTAAACTAAACAGGCTCGGCTAAAATCTTAACTCAAACTAAATCAATTTTTATAATGAAGGGAGAAAGTTTCAAATTACTACATAATATTTAAAACAACACTCATATATTTAATGTAAATTAAAATACCACGTCGTGTTTAAAAAAATGAGCCTGCTAAACTTAAAAAAATACTAAACTAGAATGATATGTATACCATTTATATGGTATTTATAGTTTTATACCATTTCTACCGCAACCCCGGTTATATATCTTGTTAAGACATACGCGCATACGGTGGATGCTCTTGGTTCTCCATAGGGACCCATTCAATTATGATCGTGACTTCGCCTAGTGGTTAAGGTGTGTGCCTGCCAAGTATATAGGGTTTTCCTGGGAGACGCGAGAGTTCGAATCTCTCAGGCGTTGCTTCTCTTTTTTTTTTTTTCCTTTTTCGAGTCACCTAGTGATTCACATGATGTCCTTGTGCTACCGCGACGTCGATTTGTTTTTTGAGTCACCCCCTTCAACTCACGTCCTTGTGCTAAGGAATTCAAGTTATTAGTCAATCATCCGCATATCTCCCAAGACCACTTTGCTAAGATTGTTGTTTCGAGATCCATAAGAACCGCACCTTGGAAAATAGTTTGAACCATTAGAATGGTTAAGATTTTGAACTTGCACAGTGTATGCATATTGCAGAATAGCAATTCGATTTTGAGCTTGTACAGTACAATGTCTTATGCAAATTGCAGATGAAATTTTTGCTCCTCGGCGATTAATTCTCGAAATTGTTGGTAACTGTTTCATTTGCTCATAACTTCATAAGCTTAGGGAGTCTCAGCCAGAAGATTGAATAAGAAGGATGAGATGAGGTTTCCCTGCCTTAGGGCAACTGCAGCGGTTGGAGCAGACCATCGAGTAAAGAGAAAATCAGTTTGCTCGTGTAAAAAAAACGCAACGGAAACCTGACTAAATATGATATTACGTTGTTCTAAATAAGCGTTAGCTAACAAACGCTACACTACAATAACGTTTGGTTACACAGACGTTCAACTACACAAGCGTTATGTTTTTGACGTTCATCTAGATTAGCGTTTTGAACATACACTCCTGTAATGTAGCGTTACGTACTCAAACGTTACTCTACTAAAGTGTATATCTAAACTTTTACTCTACTGAAGCTTTTTGATACCAATCAAAGAAAAACGTCTCAGTAAAGTAGCATCTAAACCGAAACGCTATTCTAATACAGCATTTCAGCCGAAAACGGCCCTACAGAAAAGCGTTTGGAAACCTTAACGTCGCGTTCATTTGCAAACGTCGCTCTACAAGAGCGTTAGTTTTCCGACACGTTGGGCTACAATAGCGTGAAGATAGGTCAGCACAAATTCGGTCAAAAGAGTTACTTGTCGTGATTTTATCTAGGGTTTTGTATACGTCTTGGGATTGTTCCTACTATAAAAAAACGCACATTTCCTTCTTCTACAACAACACAAAAGAAGTCGTCGCACAATCTTCTTTCCTTCTATTTCTCCTGTTGCCTTCACTAGACAATCAATTGCCGGTAGATACGAGAATCCTAGTCAGCACGTTATAGTAGCAGGACGTTTTGTTCGTCGATCCCTTACTTCCGACTCTAAAAACAGTAACAATCTCACCATTTTTAATTGCTATTTTATAAAAATTGCTATTTTAATTTTTAAACTATTTTGATCTTAACGAATATTAGATTTAGTATATATTCTTTAAAGATTAAATTATTCTTTTTAGTTTTAGGGTGAATATTAAATTTAGTATACATGGTTGAAGATTAAATGATTCTTGTTAGTTTTAGGGTTTTAAAATAATAAATTGAAATTTTAGGATTTGAATTAATTTAGGGTTTTTGGGTTGTAATTTGTGGAGAATAATGAAATTTACAATTTACTATATTATTGTTAATTATATTATTGTTAATTAGAGGTATTGATTTGGTTAATTTTTAGTTTTGTACTATTTATAATTCTACTTAATCATTTATGACATTTGAGAATTGTAATTGTGCATGTAAAAATAATATATGATTGATTAAATTATTTGTTAATTATAGTTGTTAGTTTGTTTCATTTTAAATTTATGGTTTGATTGTAAGGGAGTTAGTTTTTGAATCATGATTTGGTGTATGTTGGTTGATTTTAGATGGTCTATACATTTGATTTTTTAATGCAGTAATTGTTTTTTGAATGTTCAATTTTTAAACGTGAAAATAATTTTTGGGTTATGGTTAGATGTTGGTTACGTGAAAATAATTTTAAACCTGAGTATATTTTAAACGTGAAAATATTTTTTTTTGTTGTTGTTAACTGTTGGTTATGGTTAGATGTTGAGGAAATCCGCATCGCGATTGCTCGGTGGAAAAAAAGGGGCAAGAAAGCCAAATCAACCAACGATGCACAAGGAGGTCCTGTTGGTGAAGAAACGTATGATGTTACAGGGTTGGAAACTTATAGTATGGTGGAAGATGATGGATTTCACCTTAGCAGTGATATGACTTTTAGGGCAGACCCAAAGACAAAGTACATGCATCGGGGGTCTCTTAAATCGGTTATGCTGGCATATAACAGTATATCGAAATTCTGCTCTAGAGCGAAATTTATTATTGAAATGGCTGGATGGACAGATTTTTGGCAATGGATGCTGGTGACTCGTCACATGCCATGATTGATTACATCGTCAAGCGTTTCTGGAACACGACGAACACTTTTCACTTCTCATTTGGTGAAATGGGGTTTACACCTCTGGACTGGGTGATGTTGACCGGTCTCAGTATTGGTATTGGCGTCCAAATTTCATACGATGAGGATAAGTACACCTTTGAAAATGTCCAGCAGAATATTTTTACAGAGCTCAAAGACAACAACTATTGTGTAACTAACAATCTTTCAATTCAGTGGCTCTGTGATGCACCGATGGTGGCATTTTTGGGGTCATACTTTACAGAGGATTATTTGAAAGGGGCGCAACATGATGCTACCAAAGCTGAGAGAGTTTCAAAAGCGTTTTGGATGTATGTTCTAGGATAATTCAAAAATTGGTTTTGTGGGTATATCTCTTGTAAACCCTCCCGAGACACAACTCGGACGCTAAGGGCACTTAGTGGTTTAAAGGCATGTTGCACGTGCTAAGTTCAACCGCGACTCAGGTGAAAATGAGATATCTTTAACTGTTAGTAATTGATTTTTTTCGATGCTTATGTGTAGACAACAAATATGAAAGTAATGGTTTTCATTAATTAGAAGGAAAATAATATTGGTTGTTCAGTGTTTTAGGTAATACAAGATTCTCTTCTTTTTCGTAAAATCTCTGTTTTCCTAATTTTAACCCACTCTTTTGTTTCGTCATCCAATTTGGAGACGTCCGTCATCATTATTCGATACTCCTCTTTCATTAGGCGATACTCTTCTATTGATACTAACTCGGCATCTCTTTGATCAATCTTCCTTTTAGCACTTTCCGAATAACTGTTGTTGAAGTTTTTTTGGTTATTAATTATTATTTCCAAGGCTTCTGCTTGGGCACTGGATTTTTCTCGTGCATTTTGCTTTAGTTGTTTAGCCTGTTTTTGCCCCAAGGCCGCGGATACGTGTTTGGAATATCTCCTATTTCTTCATATCCACTCCATTGACCTCGGCTTGGTGAAGGTCTTTCTAGGTCTTCAGCGCTATTGTCAAAATCTTCTTCAGCTTGCGATGAATAAAATATTTCTGTCGAACGACGGGAATATTTAATATTTTCTATCATAATTGCGTAGCACTCATCGTGTTTAAATGGATTATCACCATTAGCTTCCCTGAATAGCCGCCTTACTTCCTGTGTATGTTGTTGTTTAGAAAAACATTAGTGCATCACAATCCATTTCAAAACTTGAGCAAGGAAGTGCTTACAAAAACAGGTTTACTTTACCTTTGTTTCTGGACCCCAGCCGGTATGGTGTTCATGTTCCACTTCTGCCTCTTTTGCAGAGTAAAGCGCCACATCTTTACTTATTCCTTGAAAGCGTTTTTGAATGGAGGTCCAACTGCGTTCGTCCATTGAAGGTATAGCTTCTTTCATCCCGGCTTTGATGCGAGACCATAATCTTTCTTCCGATTGATCAGTACCAACACTAGGGTCTTGAGATATTGATAAATGAATCCTACACATTGTTATATCTTCATTAGTAGTAAAATTTGGACCTCTTGGTTTTGGTGCCATTTTTGATACTGAGAAAAACTGTTAATGAAAGACCAAAAAAATCCAGAAGAAACTTGACTTTCTTGTATGAAGTTCTCAAATGCGGTATGAATGGTGGTTGTACATGAAACATCAAAACATCCTCTATATATAATGCCGAAATCAAACCGTTGCAGCAATAAAAATTTGACAAAAAAATAGCCGTTGAAGATAAAATAACGGTCACATTCACAACGGCTATTAATTAACGGCCACTGATTAACGGTCACATCGACACACTATGTTGGGAGAGCGTCTCAACAAAACGCTCCCCTGGAAGAGCGTCTATAACCAACACGCTCTTCTGGGAGAGCGTTTGCAAGCGTTTACTATTTTAACGCTTCTTCTAGTGAGCGTGAGTATATAAACGTCTATTTACAGTAGCGTTTTGACAATTAACGCTCTACCAAAGGAACGTTCAACCCACACGCTCTTCTAGCTTGCGTTTGTTCAAATTACGCTCTTTTAATACAACGTTACAAAAACGCTGTTCTAACTGAACGTTTTGCTAGACGTCTTTCAGTAGAGACGTTTGTGTTTATAAGCGTCCTCGTACAATGGCGTTTTGGGGAAACGCTGTCTTACAAGAGCGTCAGACTATATCTATGTTTGGTCCAGTTGCTCGACAAAACTTGGTCGGATACTGTTGAAAATCTGGACCAAATACCATATTCACTCTCCCGTTGCGGCTCACAAAACCGGACCAAAGAGCAATCCTGGTCTTTGCTCTTTGGTCTGGTCGACCGCTGCAGTTGCCCTTAGTACCTTAGTTCATTTATGGGTATGAAATTTTGGGCTTCACTGTCATTAGCCAAAACACATAACTTGGGAGATTGTATGCACCATGATATCTAGTTCTTCCACTTTCAGCAAACGAATTCAATATCTACTGCCTACTTGGACCCCATCTAGAATATCCTTTCCCTCAACAAAAGCTCCTTTGAAGAAGTTAGACATTAGTTCAATTTGTGCACACTCAAAAAGAGTGTTTGTGTGACATTTCAGTCTCCCCGTTCGCTTCAATTTAGTAGTTATGACGGGGGTGCACAAAATTGGATTCGGACATTAGTTAATCTCCCATCATTTAAGAATTGGAAACTTAAAAACATTAAGCACTTCATCATAAAAATCATACAAATGTTCTAAACAAAAAATAAAAAATCATACAACACAAACTTTCTTCAGTCAGTACATACTGTGTATCAAATCATACTAAAACATCAACAACACTAAGATCACATCCCTGCCCTATTCTGCTTCTCCGTATGCTAGGATTAAACACGCATGTGAAAAAGGCAATGCCCCATCCTTTACTGTATCCTTCTGTAGCAATACAAACCCCAAATCTCAAAAAAAAAATAAATTGTTTTTCATATTCAGCACCGGCTCGGGGGTAAGAAAAATCCACTATTTTTGTGCCTCATTTGCGTCAGTGTCTCCAGCAGTTAAATATCTGGCATTATTTTTTGAGATCCCAAGTCTCTAAGTGGGCTTTCTTGGCCACTTATCATCTGAGTTTTTTAAAGAACTTTGGTCTACCTCGATAGTCCAACGGGTGGGTTTGATTTCAGTTTCGATTGTCTTCTTGGATATTTATAGTGGTTCATAGGCGTAAGATGTACCTTGTAGGGGAGGGCGGCGGTCATAGATTACCTTTTATCACCAGATGATGAATAGACTAATCATTTAATGCCCCCATCAAATTGGGCTGGTCCCTAAAAATTATTTTTTTATTTAACTACGATATAATCTTGTTATTGGTTGTTGTACTAGGATTTGATTTTTGTTATGAAATAAGTATTTAGTGGATTTACACCACACTTACACTATCATTTTTTTTATCTTTTCTTTACTTCTTTATTTCTCCAACTACTTTGTAACCACCACCACTAGTAGTAATGGGTGCATGCTCCTTAATTCTATGGTAAATGCTTATTTTTTCTTCCTATAATAGAGAGCATTTCCTTTATAATGCGACATCCCAATAAAAATTGTCCTTCTTCTTCTTAATTTTTTTTTTTATTTAGTTCACAACATGTTATCAGCACGCTCTGATCACTGGGAAATTTTTTTACGATCGATTTACTCTTCTTCTTTTTCTTTTTGAAAACATAATTGACTGTTTTTCTTATTAATATTTTTTTGTATATAAAAAAACAGAACCCTATGTTTTTTAATTAGGTTTAATGTCTGTATCTAAGTTTTACATAAGTTAAAATTGTAACATATACTTATGTATATCGTTAGTTTTGGACTTGTAATTATATGTTTTGTATTTATTTGCATCTATCGATTTGACTTTATATAAATAGTCAAAATCGTATGATCTAAAAATACTTACATTCTTTTTCTCTCTTACCTTGATTTATATGTACCGTTTATAATAAATTTATGGTCATAGGATTGTAACGTTTTGATTTTCCACCATTATTTGAACAGTCAGTTTTCATGCCTCAATTTCGGTAATTATTAGTCAACTTGAATAAGAGAATCAAATTATTAGTAAACTTTATCTTTCATGAATGTCCATCCATGAAAGATAAAGCCTCATGTCCTTCAACTGCATCTACTAGTTGATCAATGCTAGGAAGCGGATAGCTATCTTTAGGGCATGCCTTGTTCAGATTGGTGAAATCTATACAAATCCTTACTCCTCCATTCTTTTTTGGTACAATTACCATGTTGGATATCCAGGTTGGGTATCGCACCTCTGGAATAAATCCTGCATCCACGAGTTTCTTTAGTTACTTTTCAACTGATAAATGATACTCGGGTGCCACTTTGCGTATACGCTGTCGAAATGATGTGGTGCCTGGATGTATATGTAATTCATGACGAACGATACTTGGATCAATTCCAGGCATATCCTCCATTTTTCATGCAAAAATATCTATATAATCTCTAAGTAGTATAACCAAACCATGTTCCCTTTCTGTTTCCATTAGTGTTCCAATCTTAATTATTCTCGGGAATTCCTTTGTTCCTATATTGACATTTTTGGTTTCTTCAACTGCTGAAAAAGTAGATTTGGGAACTCCTAAAAATATGGGAGCTCCCTTTAATTGTTATTCTGGAATACTGACCCTGTCAGTTTTTGGTATACTTTCCTCCTATGGAGTGTTTTTATTTGTTTCATTTACTGACCCTGTTCCCGCAGTCTCGATCAAATATTGATTTATTGCTTCTTCTTTTTCTTTGATTTTTCGTTCTTTCTTTCTCTCTTGCTTCTGTTGAATTCGTTCCTCATTCATGTGAGTTTCTGCAAGCGATCCCCCTTTATTTCCATTTCTCCTTGTGGTGTTGGGATTCACAAGTATTGATGATAAGTTGTGGTTACTCCTTTCAATTGGTGAACCCAATGTCTTCCAATAATTGCATTATATGGAGACGGTGCTTCTACTACACTGAATTTGGTTAAAATGCATATTGGTCCCGCCATGACATCAATTAAAATCTCCCATTTTGGCTTTGATGCTATCACATTAAACCCATAAATATTGTAACAAGAGGGTGTGAGTTGATCGTCATTTAGTCCCATTTTTTGGAATGTGTCATAAAATAATACATTAAGTGAACTTCCCCCATCCATGAGGATCTTCTTCACATTCCATCCATACATCGGTAAAGTGAGAACCAGCGGATCATTGTGTGTCTCAATTTCTTGATCTACTTCTCCCGCTGAAAAAGTTAATGGGGAAGCCATCCATTCCTCCCATGTTTCTGTCATTCTTCCCGCAACTTTAAAAACTTCATGATTGTCGACTCTTTTACGCAACTTCTTATCAATTGTTGCGTTCATGGATAATTGACTTGACTCTGTAAAGGAAATCATGTTGATGGTTCGGTTATTCTCCAGAATATTTACAGTTTTCCCTGTGTTCAGCCTTGGTGGAGGATTGGGTAAATAAAGGAGATATTTCAGTTCTCCCGCATCAATTACCTTTTGTACTTGAAATTTTAAATTCTTGCATCTATTTGTAGGATGACCATAGAAACAATGATATCCACAATAATCTTTAGAGCTTTCTATGTGCAATGGTTGCTTTCCTTTCGTCCATGGCCATTCAAAATCTTGCATGTTCTTAATTGCATTTAGAATTTGGGAATATGGGGTGTTGAGTTTAGTAAAAACTCGATCCTCAAATTGGAGGTTGACCCTTCTTTCCTCATCCGCTCTGCCTCGCTTGAATTCATTATATGGGTTTTCACCCGTAACTCTCTTTCCGGAACTTGTTGCGGATTCAACAAAATTTGTTTTGTTGGCAACTCTCTGATGTTGGGAAATTATTCTTTTATTTTATTTTTTTGAATATCTTGCAACCTTGCATATTTCTCAATAATTACCCTTGGATCCCCTTCATTTTTTGGGTCCTCTCCATGAATATCTACGAAGAGCGGGCTCATGCGATTTGCTATTCCCCATTTGTAGCAATTAATAGAAATTTCTGGACTTATATTACCTATTGCTTGACAAATTATCTGCCATCGATCTTTGTAGTCTCGGATAGTTTCATCCGTCCAAGGCGCAAGGGAAAATAACTTGTCAATTTCAGCATTTGCAGGTTTATTGTACATATACGTCTCCAAGAATTTTCGGGTCAGTTGTGCATACGAGTGTATTGATCCTTCTGGTAGATTATCGTACCATGTTAATGCTGATCCTTTTAAACTTGAGGGAAAATATCGGCACATGATAATATCATTTTGCTTCCAACGGGTCATATTGCGGTTATAGTATTTTAAGTGATCCGCTGGATCCTTTGTCCCATCATAACATTCAAAGATGGGGAGATTGCATTTGTGCAGGATAGATGCATGCGCAAGGTGGGGTACCAATGGTGTTCTACTGGATTCTTTTAGTACTTCCTCAAGACGTCCTCCCTCTTGTTTGTTTTTCAAGGTTTTTATTTCTTCTCTCATTTCTTCCAAGTCCTCGAAATATTTATTCCATTTGTTGTTCTGTGGCACTTAATCATCAAAATCTAGTCTATCGGGTTCATACCGCTTATTAAACTTGTTTTGTTTTGAATGAAAATATGTATCCTATGCGGGTTCAACTATCATCACCCTTTGGTCTTAATTGATCCTTGTTTTACCTTTTGCAGATCTTTTTGAACTTACTTTTTGCCCCTGTAACCTGGAATCAGATGCTTCCGCATCCTGTTGGGCCTTATTTCTGAGTATCTGATTTTCTTGGGTTAAGAGAGCAATTGTTTCTGCATAAGTTTGTTGTGCCTTAAGAATCTCATTCAATTCTTTAAATAGTTGATTTATGGGGTCAACCCTGTTTTGTGATGCTTCTTCATGTGGTTGGTTAATGGATTGATTAACTGGGAATCCAAGGGTTGTGGTCCTTGGGACTCCTGATAGACACATTTGTGTGTCTAATTTGTTCCCAATTTTTATAATGTTAAAGCTCGATTGTGTACTAATTATGTCATTTTATGTAATTATAGGTATTTTTGGAGAATAAATAAGTGTGGAAAAAGTTGGCTACAAAGTTATAAAGGCACCCACAATAATTGATAAAGGCACCCATAAGAAGTTATAAAGGCACCCGGTTTTTTTATAAAGGAACCCAAATCTTTTGAAGTCAAATGAAATTGTGGCGGGAAAATTTTTCTTCTCAATCTGTGAGAATCTGTTGCGAGTTTTGGCAAGATTTAGGGAGTTTAAGACAAGAGATATTCTTGTCTCACTAAAGAAGAGTCGTGTAAGGCTTGAATACAGCATCAAATATCCCGTGAAAGTCAAGATCAAAACTAAAAAGTTTTCGTGAGATATTCTCTCACAGGGAAAATCTCGGGATTTAATTTGAGATACTCTGTGAACACGGCAACAATATATTTGAAGAGTAAAAACAAATCACAGATTTTTTGAGAATTAAAAACCGAAAAATCTTGTTTAAATGATCGACGGAGAAGAGAATATTTTCATTTCCTGCCAAGAATCATATTCAATAAAAAGAGGATACTCTTGAAGATTTGATCGAGTTATCGGTGCTCTATTATAAATAGAGAGGATTACAGAAGAATAATGGGGGGTCTGGAAAGACAATACAGAGTATTGGGAGAGCTCAGGAGGTAGCCAGAATCGCAAATCAAAAATTCCAGGAAGAATATTTTTATGCTGGTGAAAGAGAAGAAGAAGAACATAAGGCGTCAGAAAAGTGTCGCTGATAGTGTCATTGAAGCAGTCTTACTTCCACAGTAGCAGAAGTCTGTCCTTTTCTCTTGTTCTCTTTTCTTTCTTCTGTAACGCAGAGAACACTTCTTTGTAACGCTTATAAGCGTATCAAATCTCCTGCGTTACTATTATTTCACCATTGTAATTACTTTTTGAGCTATGAAATATATTTTTAAGGGCTTTTCCAATATAATGAGTTAATCATCATCTCTGAGGCGACGGAGGAAGTTAATTTTCCAAAGATTTTGTGGTAATTTTTATTTAATTAATTTATGCAATTCGTTTATTATTAATTGCCTTGGTTAAAAACTGATTTAATGATTTTTGTTAAGCAATTGTGATTTCGTTAGATGGTACATGCTTTGGCCTAGGTTTTAGATGTTCCATGCTTTTGTTATACAATTATTATTTTGAAAATCTACTTTTTGCAATATTTTAGAATCAAATTAAATGTTAGAATTGCATAATTATAATTATTGAATTTAATCACTTTAAAAATTGGAAAATAGTGGAATCCTAGCCTCTGTCTACTCTCAATCTTGTTATAAATTTTATTTGAGTTTTGCTACTTTTAGTCTTAGAAATTATATTTAAAAATAAATCTTCACAAGTCTTGAACGAACCATTATTTACCACTATTTACAAACACATCAATTTTTGGCGCCGCCGACACGGACTTGTTTTTAAATTATTTTTTTTAGGTTAATTAGTTTAGTTAGATTTTTATATTTTATTAAATTTTATTTGTTCTATTTTACGTTTTTGGGTATTTTCTTTGTATTACAGGTTTTGGATCAAAAAGAGATTGGAGTTAAAGATTATATTGATTGATTAAAGACTTGGAGTCAAAGACAAATCGAAAAGAACGGAAAAAGAAGACAATATTTTTATTTTATTTTTTTATTTAATTTTTTTAGGGTTCTTATTTTTCTTTTTTAGAAAACTATATTAGGAAATTCTTATTATTTTTATAATTATTTTAGGTATTTTTATTTATTTATTTTTCTTCTTATTTTTGGACTTTGGACTTTGAACTTTATTATTATTTTTAAACCCTACGGAAGGGTGTTTAAATATAAACTGCAACGGGGAAGGACGACGATTACGATATTGTCTCGGCCCCTCGGGTTCGTACACTGACACAGGAGTTGATGGCCCGAGTCGACTTCAACGGTTCATCGCCCGTCTGGTACGGGAGGTAAGACTCGATCAACCCACGAATCCCCTGCACGTGGGTTTTCTGTATTCCTTCGTAATGCATATATGTTGAGGACTTGAATACGGAATTTACTTTTCTAGTAAAGGGCAAGGACTGGCCATATAAGATAAGGACTCGGATTTCATCACCATTTTCTTCTTGCCTGACTTAGGAAAACGTTACCTACGCGAACCTAAGCCTAAAATTTGACTAGAAAGAGACCTATAGGGTATCGAACTTATTGGAAAATCATTCAAAATGACTGTACTGGTTACTTTATTAGCCTAACTCAAGGTTCAAGAAGATTATTATAAGTTGATTAGAGCCGCCTTGTAACCCAGGGAAAAGTGCCAAAGAGACGGGGTTATCAAAGCTCCTTAGATCTTATCCTGTTTCTCTTCAACTTAATCTAATTCGGATCGTTCTGAGAGATTCGCTAAAACTGTAACTAGTTACCTTTTGGAAGAATAGAAGCTGTTCTAGAAACAATCTAAGTGGAACCATCATGATTTTTGTTTGCTAGATTCAGTAGGTTTGATTTGGTTGAGTCGGCCTTGTTTGTGTATGTTTAGAACCCCTTCATGTTAGGATTTATTTTCTTAGATTTTTTTAAAATTTATTAGGAAATTTTTGTTAGAAAATGCTGAGCTGGTATTACAATAAATATCCGACTGAGTTTCAAAACAGGCTTTACCCTTACTTTGACCATAGTGTGGATAGTACTTGGGACCACTACCAACCTTCTGAAGGTTATGGTTCATACCATGGTGATCCCAATTACTATTCGTACATACACCCGTCTTATGAACATGAAAATGAGAAAAATTCAAGTTCTTTGTCTTGGAGAGATGCCCTTAAGCAGGGGAAATTTAGTACTCATCATGAACCTATTATGCCTCTAGAAGAATCACTCAAAAAGATAGAAGAATCCCTAAAGCAGTTGGCTGAGAATACAAATAGGTTTGAGTTAAAGACGAAAGAAAGAATTGCTCAAAATAATCGTAATTACCAATACAGTGTTTCCACTTTTACCCTTGATAATTATTCACTTAGTCAAGAAGACGGGGATAGAATTGATGACACTACTTATTTAGACGGGGTTCAAACATCTTCATACTATTATGATGATGAGGATACTATTGGTTAAGAACTTGAAATATACAGGTAGAGTGATCAAGAAATTGTCACTCCAATTGTGCTTCATGATGATAGTGTTATTTCTGGTTCAAATCCAAATAATCTTAATTATTATTCACCTATTCAAAAGGAAGAGGATTTGACTAAAGATACCACTATTTTAGACGGTGTAGAATTTTCTTGTTTTGAAGCCGATAATGGTTTAGAGAAACGAGTGTGTCCTGGGACTAGTGATTTAGAGTCTAACGATTCAAAGATAATAGTCTCTGACGAAGATGATAGACTCTTAGAGAATTTTAATATGATAGAGGAAGTTGAGTGTAGTTCTGACCTTAAGGACATTAGAATCCAACCAACCGTTTTTAGTCCATCTAAGAGTAATGTCCACCCTAAGTTTGGGGGTACCGATGATTCTTTGTATTGGAGAGATGCCCTAAAGAAATTGAAAGCTAGTGATCCAAATACCGTTCTAGAAGAATCACCTCTAATGATATATGAGAAGTATTATAAACACACACCCCTTAGTTTGGAGCTAAGATTGAGAGTTCTGGAATGCCAGAGATTATATGCTGATGATGATCAGTCTTGTAGTGAATCTTTGTTCCACACAGAATATATATATGACCCTGTGGATGATTGTGTAGATGATTTGCCTGATTCCATAGATGAATCTATCTCACAAGATCATTCACCCGACTTAGAGGTTGTTTCTAGACCCCTAGACTTCCAAAAGTTACCTAACTTAGGGTTAGAATTGTGTGCTTCTCAAGTTTTGTTGTATCACTTTGCATCTAAATACCCAGAGGACTTGCATGTTCCTGATATTGTGCATAAACTAATTAATATTTCTACCAGTTTTCAAGATCATCTTCAAACTAGATTCTCTGAGCCTGTTGATGTCCGTCGATGTGGTTCACCTAGGAAATAATACTAAGATTGACTTTGTTTTCCCACCAAAATATTTTCTTCCATATGTGGGAACGTTTGAATTTCAAATGTGTCAGTTATTAAGTTTTGAGACTAAGCCTAATTACTTTAGGAGAGTAAAATCGACACATTTGCTTAAAAATGACTACCATTTTCATAGTAGTCAATTGTGTGGGTCAAATTTGATTGACTTTGAGGATCCACAAATTTTCAGGTTATTATTATGTTCCTTAAACTTATTATTTTAGTTTTTCCAGACTCTAGAACCTGATCCTCCGGATCCTTCCTATGAGGAAATTCAGCACAAAGAGATTTATCTAGACCCTTTCATAGAGCCCGAACCTCAACCTCAACTAGATGTAGTTGTCTTAAACAGAAAACTAGATAAGGGTGTGCTCGGTTTGTTCACTTTCTGGGTTGCAGTTTCCTTCTATTTTGGATTATATTATTTTATTCAGATGACCCACAGTTATTCCGACTATTACTATATGATTTAGTGAGGTGACTAATTCTTTCTTAGTCTGGCTGAAGACTTTAAACTTAGCACTTCTTGGGAGGTAACCCATGCTCATGCGACACGGTAATATCTTTTCTTAACTCATTTCCTTCGATTGGTAACAGTTTCTCCTTGTTCATTCTTTTAATAATTCATCTTTAGAACATTGAGGACAATGTTAGATTTAAGTTTGGGGGTAAGGAAGAAACTCTTAGTGAAACATGAAACTCCAAAGTCTAAAAATTTATGAATTATTCAGGATGACACTAACCATTCTAGATAGATGGAAACTTAGCTCTTTTTTTATAGGAATTAGTGTGCCTAGTTAAATGGTCTATTCATATCTGGATGCACTCAGGTGTTAGAAATAACATGATAATCATTGAACAAGCATATCTAGGAATCATCATAATCATATAATTTCTATTTTTATTTTTGCAATTTTATGTTTCTCTAAGTGATTTGGTGGGGCCATAGTATTGCCATAAGGTCGTAGCTTGGATGCGTTAGAATTCTAATTTCTATTTCAAAAAAAAAAAAATTGAGACTTTGATAGCAATATGTGTGTTTTCCATGTCTCCGTCACCTAAGCAAGCGTGGAATGCAGGATCCACGGGAACTATCATGTAATCTGCTGAAAAGGAGCATGCACTTAGATTCAAAAGATCTAATCATGTAGTTGTAAAAATAATAATAAAAAAAAAAATAGGAGCATCCGAGCCGGACTTTATACTAATATTTTGGGAAACATCGTTCACCTTAGTCAACATATGCACCATTTATTACTTCTATTTCCATTTTCTAATCTATCCCTGTGTTTGAATTTGATTGATTTTGAGCAGTGTGAATTTTTATCCAGTTTCGGACGTTCAATGATTATTTGAGTAGAGTCGCATTCCTATATGAATTTTAGTACGCTGAGTGCAAACTCGTGTACAGCAATTGGATTCATACAGGGTAATGATTCTTATAGTCGAAGAATTTAGTATACCCGCAATCGTTCACATGTAACTAGAATTTGGAGTAAAAGGTTTTGTGGGTACACCTCTTGTAAACCCTCACGAGACAAAACTCGTCCACTAGGGACACCTAGGGGTTTAAAGGCTTATTACATATGCTAAATGTAGTCGCGATTCCTGCGAAAGTGAGTTAAGATTTTATTTTATTAGTTTTGCTCGAGGACTAGTAAAAATAAGTTTGGAGGTATTTGATAGACACATTTGTGTTTCTAATTTGTTCCCAATTTGTATAATGTTAAAGCTCGATTGCATATTAATTGTGTTATTTTATGTAATTGTAGGTGTTTTTGGAGAATTATTAAGTGTGGAAAAAGCTGGCTAAAAAGTTATAAAGGCACCCAAAATAATTGATAAAGGCACCCATAAGGAGTTATAAAGGCACCCAGGTTTTTTATAAAGGCACCCAATCTTTTGAATTCAAATGAAATTGTGGCGGGAAAATTTTTCTTCTCAATTTGTGAGAATCTGTTGCGAGTTTTGGCAAGATTTAGGGAGTTTAAGACAAGAGATATTCTTGTATCACTAAAGAAGAGTCGTGTAAGGCTTGAATACAGCATCAAATATCCCGTGAAAGTCAAGATCAAAACTAAAAAGTTCTCGTGAGATATTCTCTCACAGGAAAAATCTCGGGATTTAATTTGAGATACTCTGTGAACACGGCAACAATATATTTGAAGAGTAAAAACAAATCACAAAGTTTTTGAGAATTAAAGACCGAAAAATCTTGTCTAAATGAACGATGGATAAGAGAAGATTTTCATTTCCTGCCAGGAATCATATTCAATAAAAAGAGGATATTCTTGAAGATTTGATCGAGTTATTGGTGCTCTACTATAAATAGAGAGGATTACAGAAGAATAGTGGGGTTCTGGAGAGACCAGAGAGAGTATTGGGAGAGCTCAGAAGGTAGCCAGAATCGCAAATCAAAAATTCCAGGAAGAATATTTTTATGCTGGTGAAAGAGAAGAAGAAGAACATAAGGCGTCAGAAAAGTGTCGCTGATAGTGTCATTGAAGTAGTCTTACTTCAATAGCACCAGAAGTCCGTCCTTTTCTCTTGTTCTCTTTTCTTTCTTCTGTAACGCAGAGAACACTTCTTTGTAACGCTTATAAGCGTATCAAATCTCTTGCGTTACTATTATTTCACCATTGTAATTACTTTTTGAGCTATGAAATATATTTTTAAGGGCTTTTCCAATATAATGAGTTAATCATCATCTCTGAGGCGACGGAGGAAGTTAATTTTCCAAAGATTTTGTGGTAATTTTTATTTCATAAATTTATGCAATTCGTTTATTATTAATTGCCTTGGTTAAAAATTGATTTAATGATTTTTGTTAAGCAATTGTGATTTCGTTAGATGGTACATGCTTTGGCCTAGGTTTAGATGTTCCATGCTTTTGTTATACAATTGTTATTTTGAAAATCTACTATTTGCAATATTTTAGAATCAAATTAAATGTTAAAATTGCATAATTATAATTATTGAATTTAATCACTTTAAAAATTGGAAAATAGTGGAATCCTAGCCTCTGTTTACTCTCAATCTTGTTATAAATTTTATTTGAGTTTTGCTATTTTTAGTCTTAGAAATTAGATTTAAAAACAAATCTTCACAAGTCTTGAACGAACCATTATTTACCACTATTTACAAACACATCAACTCCTCTACTATTTCTCTTTCTGGAAGAGTCTCTATCGTTTGATTTCCCAAATTTCTTATATCGACATCTTGTTCTTGTACGGATTTATTTGCGATAGTCTCCATTTATGTAATTTCTTTTGGGATATTATAATGTCTTCTTTGCTCAATCTAGTGTTGTTGTAGAAATTTCTTTGTTGATGTTCTAACAAAAGTTTAGAATAATGAGACATGTGTTTCATAAAATTTTAACATCTGCAATATATATAAAAAACAATGAATGATTGAAAACATCTAGCTTTAATTAAAATTTGATATATCACATAAAAGTTAGACAACCTTCCAAGTTAACTCAGGTTTTATAAGTTCATCAAATCATTTTTTGCAAACAAATCAGAAGCAAGTTCAGAAATTCAGTTCAAAACTTATTTTACTGTTTTGACGAGAATCAAAACTAGGTAGCTGCAATACAATTTTAATTTATACCATCAGTTAAATTAGAGACACATAGACTTAATGGTTGCCGGCCAAATTCTTTTGCAAAATCGTTATAGAACATAATATTTTGGTGGAAGTTTATGAGCAAAATTTTCAAACCCATGGTTAAGAGAACATCTAAGGTAATCAATAATATTAATATAAATGAGAGATATCAATTAAAGAAATATTGTGTATGAACACAGCAGTTAAATCTATATAGTCATCAGTTGAAAAGTTTGGAGAAAAATTATATGTAAAATTTTGAAATATCACTTAAAGAGAAAAGAACTCCTGATTAAAAATGTTGAAATAGGGGATTTTATAAGATAACAAAATTCAAGGTTTCTAAAATGAAGATTTGGACAGGTAGAATAAATTCTTTTATATATCTCTGTTTCTAGCACCAAATTGTGATTACCAAAAATCTAATCTTTGGATCACAACCATAAGAGTCAGAAACATAGTCAAATCAAATCTAATATAATGAAAACAAAACATGATAATAATCAGAACATGAAATTGAAACATGAATCAACACGATTATTTAACGTGGTTCGACAATCAGATTGTCTACATCCACGGGTGATAAAGATTTGGATGATTTTTATTCATGATGGTGTGTTACAAAAGGATAAAATACAATTTGCATTAAGTAAAATTTATCAAAGAATTATTGAACTTGAATTATAATTAACACAATACACATACCTAAACTTTTTCCTCTGATCCTGTTCCTTTTGCCAAATTCTCTTAAAAAAATTTAGTCCCCTCTTTCTGTTTTAGAGTTTGATATTTATAGTAAATATCATGGGTCCCTCTAATCTATACTTTCCACATATTAGTTCTTATCCAAACCTTGGAACGAAGCTTATCCCGTATACTCATTTGTATTTCCCGCAAGACTTAACATGTGTACTTCTTATTTCCCTTAGTTTCCCGCTTGGTGACCCGCACCTCTTCTGCAGATTTGTATTTAAGTTATTATTTTTTGGATTTGGATGAATGTTGCGGTCTTATTAGAATTATGGCATGTCTGACATGTGGCCATTGAAAGTATCTTGTCATGCTTTAGCTTCTTTTATTCCGCAACTTGTACAACTGAGACGTGTCCATCATGCATTAATGTTTGTCAATTCTGTTCATTGTGTCGGGCTTTCCCGCAACTTGTGTCTCAGTCATGCAACGAAGGTGTCTATTTCGTACAGTGTGCCTTGCTTTCACGCAACTTGCGTGTCGATCATGCAATGAAGTTGTCTGTTTCAGATATCTGTTTCAATACTTATCAAAGTTTGAGATGTCTGTTTCAGTACTTATTAGAGGTTTTGTTTCAGTGTTTCTCGTTCCATCATAATCGGATACTCCTTCCATAATATTTAAACACGTGTTGTTTGGAATTTAATACCCTCACACGAGGTCTGAATTATTATTTTTTTAGTTTTTTTTTTATTTTTTCTTGCCGGTTAGAGGATACATTCTTAAAGGGCCTATTGTTAAAATTTTTGATAATTATAGAGTTTATATTCTAATTGTTTTGCAGGACTTGGTGGAATTTATTAGGAAGGACACCGGTGGTTTTGTGGCTTGCTATGGGAAGCGGCATATTTTTTAAAACTCAAACATCTGGGAAGAGGTTTGGGCAGTTTGCGATGGTGTTGTGCTGGCTAAACAGTGGGGAATTCAAACTCAGGTGGTGGAGAGTGATGCAACCTGCGGAATCAACCTGGTGGATTCGTCAAAGATATTTGGTTGAAGAAGAAAATTGCAGTAGAGTATTGCATGGTCCAAGCAGTTAGGAGGAGTGTGATAACTTTGTAGATGAACCACCGGTGTAATTTAACAACCACCAGCTGGTTTATTTATGTAATTTTTATTTTGAAACCGGTCAAGAAAAGATTCGTTTTAGTTGATGTTAGGTAATGAGGTGTAAATGTATTTGATAAGATTTTACCTAGATGCAGGGATCCTTCAGCTGAAGCTTATCAAGCATGCATGGCTTGCACAAAATTCACACTGCCTAAACCAGTTACTACAAGAATCCCTTGAGTATATCACCAGCTCCAGGATTAGACGATGCCTTAGTCATCAGGTAGTATCCTGCAGTAACCTATTAAGTTTTTGTCTCGGCACAATGCAAAATTGATAGGGTACTAACTAATGAATGGATGAACACTACAACGGAGGTAGATAAGTAACACCCTAAAACAGCATCCTATCCAGACCTTGAGACATACCCATAAGAAACCGCTGCTAAAAAGTGCAGATAATGCGCAAGAAATAATGGGATGGAGGACTTTCTTGATTTCGACGGGAACCTGAAGATATCCACCACCAATCAGCATTTTCTTAGATTATAATCTAGCGCTTTAGATGCAAGTAAAAAGGGAAGGCATGTCATTGCACTTGCAATTTGGTTAACGAAGGCCACAGCACACGATGATACACAAATTGCAGTCAAAGTGTTTTTTTGTTTGGAACCCATAAGGGAACTTTATTGAAAAACAAAGTGAAAACAAAAAATGAAGGGGAACTAGTACCTTTACCTCCGAAAGAAAAAGAACAAAAAACAAATTATACTAGCAAAACCTATGATTAGGCGGTACACCTCTATCGCCTATCATTAAAGCATGAATACATGTTGGTGGTTTTGTCCACCAAGTAGCTTGTGTAAGAGTAGCTCCCATTTTAGCAAGAACATCGGCACAAGCATTGCCTTCCCTATAGGTATGGGAGTATCTGAAAGTAATAGTCCACAAGAATTCCATGTAGTTCTCCGGCCCATTGAACTTGTTGGAGAAAATTCCTGTAACAGTAAGCAAACCAAACAGAAACTTGAAAAGAATTAAGGGTTAGAACAGATAACACACTTCAGACAATCACACAAGCACAGAGAGATGGAGTCGCATGTTCAACAGACTGCCCTTAACTCGATATTTGTCAGGTACACCTTTAGAAAGATGTTGCTTACCTTTAGAGATGACAAATCGAATTCAGGTTAAAACCACCTGATACCAACCCAGTTAGCAAGACTCGTTGTCCCGTTGTGAACTTAACAGTAGAAGAAAATGAAGAAATAAACTAGTGCGCATAGAAAGCAAGAAGAGGGGAAAAGTCGTCAGGTCAGTGGCTGCGACTGGGGTAAGTAAAAATCTGACTTTTGTTTTTCTTTTAAAGAAGAAGAAGACTGTTGAATTTTCAAACGGTCAAAATTCAATTAATTAAACATATTTAATTCGAGATATTTAATTAAAAGATTTTGTTTATTAAACCTGATTTAATTTTATAAATACAAAACGGTAAAATATTTAATGTACAAAATTAAAATATAAAACCGTTGGATCTTTGATGGGTACACGTATGCACTCGCAGGCACACGCCAGGCACACGGAAAGCACACGCCAGGCACACGGAAAGCACACGCCAAGGCTCACGCCAATGGTCACACCAATGGTCACGCCAATGGTCACGCCAAGGGTCACAGCAATGGTCACACCAAGGGTCGCACCAAGGGTCGCACCAATGGTCGCACCAAGGGTCGCACCAAGGCTCACGCAAAAGCATACGCAAGCTCCGCAAGCCCGCGGCCCGTGGTGCTTCGGTGTGAAGCACCGTACATGTGTGCATTTGCCCACTAGTCCATTTCCTAAGTCCATATCCAATCCACTAGTTCTTTTTCCTTATATAGAACGTTTGTGGTAATAAGGATAAACTTCCTCCTTGGTTTGCCCAATATGGGACAAACCAAAGGTTTCTCATTCACTAAGAAGTGAAAATGGATGGCTCTATTTTTCCACCCCAAGTTTGGACTAGTGACCCTAGATCCCTTTTAGATATATTAAGTAACAAAATTCATTTTAAGTAAGAAATCCATTTTTAATTCTAACAATCTCCCACATGAATGAAGAAAGCGATAAATCAGAAAACCGGAAAACGAGAAATACCTCTTAAGCAATAGGTGTCCATAAGGAATTGAACCTCTGCTTAGTGAGAAGTACCGGAACTACTTGATGGACAGTGAACGCGATGTCTTGAACTGCCATGGTTTGGTGTAATTCATCAATAGCTCCTTACGCGAGATATCTCTCAAGAGTGCTGTTAAGTTCACGCCGTTGTGTCGGCCCTGGACATATCCTGTTTGTCAGAATGCTCTAGAGAATCAGCTCAATTCTCATAGGAAGCGACCCACTTCCTCATTCAGATAGGTGAGTTCTATCAAGAGTGTTAACTGCTACACCCCATTTCAATCTTAAATTGAAACTATAAAACTCATTAAGACTTTATTATAAGTCATCTTCACATGCAGTCACACTATCACGTCTACACCATAGGGAAGGGACAGAGAAAATAATTCCCTGATAGTGTTTAATTTTTACCCGTCACAAATTAGTTGTCTCATTCAAAACCTTGATCTTGGGATCTCCAGTAAGCAAGGTTGAGTATCCTTCATGGCAAGTTTTAATTTATGAGCTTAAGCCCCATCCCCCTCGATGCATTACTAACTATCTCCTTGGACAAGCCTTTCGTCAAAGGATCCGCGATATTCTCCTTAGACCTCACAAAGTCAACAGAAATAACGCCAGTTGAGATTAGTTGTTTTAGAGAATTGTGACTTCTCCTAATATGAATAGATTTTCCGTTATATTTGTTGTTTTTAGCATTAGCTATTGCAGCTTGACTATCACAATGTATAGATATAGCTGGCACAGGCCTATGCCAGAGAGGAATGTCTTCTAAAAAACATCTTAGCCAAGCGGCTTCCTCTCCTGCTTTATCTAACGCAATAAACTCGGATTCCATAGTGGATCGAGCGATACAGGTCTGTTTGGAACTCTTCCAAGACACTGATCTGCATCCTAGAGTGAATACGTATCCACTCGTAGACTTAGACTCCTCTGAGTCTACTATCCAGTTTGCATCACAGTATCCTTCAAGAACAGCAGGGTGTCTTTCATAACTCAAACGGTAGTTTAAAGTGTATTTAAGATACCTCAACACTCTGAAAAGTGCATCCCAATGTTCATGTCCTGGATTACAGGTATACCTACTTAGTCTACTCACAGCATAGGCAATGTCTAGTCTGTACAGTTCATCAAATACATCAGACTTCCTATGACTCGTGAATATTCAAGTTGCGAGACTCCATTGCCTTTGTTTTTCTTGAGCTTGCAAGAAGGGTCAAATGGAGTACTTGCAGGTTTACTATCAAACTGGTTAAATTTCTTAAGAACTGATTCAACATAATGAGATTGACTAAGACTTAATCCATTAGACTCTTTTCTAATTTTCATCCCTAGGATTACATCAGCAGGACCTAAGTCTTCCATGTCAAAGTTCTCACTCAACATGTTCTTAGTGGAATTAATGATTTCTAAGGTTGTGCCTAGTATAAGCATATCATAAACATACAAGCATACAATCACACAAGCATCATTTATAGATTTATTGTACACACATTTGTCATCTTCATTTATTTTAAATCCACTAGAGAACATTACATGATCAAATTTTTCATGCCATTGTTTCGGTGCTTGTTTCAAGCCATATAAAGACTTTTTAAGTCTACACACTTTGTTTTCATAACCCTTCACTACAAATCCTTTGGGTTGGTCCATATAAATTTCTTCATCTAATTCACCATTTAGGAACGCAGGTTTTACATCCATTTGATGTATTTCTAGGTTATGAATTGCAGCGATTGCAATTAGCATCCTAATGGAAGTAATTTCTAGTGACAGGTGAATAAGTGTCAAAGAAATCTACACCTTCTATTTGTTTATAGCCCTTAGCTACTAGTATAGCTTTATACTTTTCCACAGTTCCATCTACCTTATGTTTTCTCTTGAAGATCCATTTACAGCCTATGGGTTTGCACCCTGGAGGTAAATCTACTATCTCCCAGGTTTCATTCTGAACAATAGAATCCATCTCACTAATAGTGGATTCTTTCCACCATGGAGCTTCAGACGAAGTCATGGCCTCTTTATAGGTTTGTGGATCAGTTTTAACTAAACAAGTTATGAAGTCTGGCCCAAAAGATTTTTCTATTCTAAGTCTTTTGCCTCTTCTAGGTTCATAAACAGATTCATCTTCTTCTATCGGTAAAATATGGCTAGAAGAAGGGACATCTAGGGGATCATCACATATCATGCGAGATTCAGATTTCAACGGAAACACATTTTTAAAAAATGTAGCATCCCTAGATTCTATAATGGTGTTCACACCAATTTCTGAGTTTTCAGAACTCACAACCATAAACCTATAAGCAGTGGTGTGTTTGGGATATCCTATGAAGACACAATCAACTGTTTTAGGTCCTATTTTAGTCCTCTTAGGTGGAGGAATAGAGACCTTGGCTAACACCCCCACACTTTGAGGTATCCATAAGAGGGTTGTTTGCCTTTCCGTAATTCATACGGTGATTTGACTGATCCTTTAAGGGGACTCTGTTCAGGATATAGCAAGCTGAGAGGACGGCCTCCCCCGACAAGTTCGCCGGTAGTCCTGAACTGATTAACATGGCATTCATCATCTCCTTAAGGTTTCGGTTTTTCCGTTCAGACACTCCATTTGATTGTGGTGAATAAGGAGGAGTTACCTCATGAATAATGCCATGTTGTGCACAAAAGTCTCCTATAGGGATTACATATTCACCCCCACGGTCAGATCTAATGGTTTTAATTATGGTGTTCAATTGGTTTTCTAGTTCTAATTTATATAATTTAAATGCTTCTAAAGCATCATCTTTTCCTTTAAGCAAGTAAATATGATAGTATCTAGTACAGTCATCTATGAAAGTGACAAACCATTTTTTACCACCTCTAGTTTGGATTGATTTCATATCAACTAAGTCTGAGTGAATTAACTCTAAGGGATTAGAATTTCTGTGGACATTTTTCTTAAAGGGCTTCTTTGCATATTTTGATTCTACACAAACTTCACATTTATGTTCATATTCCAAATTTAATTTTGGAATGCAGCCAGAGTTTGCGAATCTGTTCATTGATTTATAATTTACATGACCAAGTTTACCATGCCAGATATTCAATGAGACAACAACATAAGAAGAATCAATTTTATTAACTTCAACAGAGGTTACAGATAATTTGTATAGGCCTTCAGCCTTATAGCCCTTTCCCACAAAATCCTTTCCCTTAGTGATAATCACTTTCCCAGACTCAAATACAATCTTAAAGCCCTTATCATCTAGCACACCACTTGAAACGAGATTCTTGCAGATGTCTGGTACATGTAAAACTTCATTCAATGTGAGGATTTTCCCAGAGGAGAGCTTCAACGAAACTTTTCCATTTCCTACAACTTGTGCTGCAGATGAATTACCCATATAGAGTTTTTCTCCTTCTCCTACCGTCTGATAGGAGGTGAACATGTCTTTACTTCCGCAGACATGTTTGGTAGCTCCAGAGTCTAACCACCAGTCTCTTACATTGGTAACTAAGTTAATCTCAGACACCGTGCCAGAAAACTCATTTTTACTACTTTCAACTAAATTTATATTTGTTTTCTTAAAATTTGCATCTTTGCGTTTTCTACAATGAATTGCCATATGGCCAGACACACCACAAACATAACATGCTCCCTTAGTTTTACCAATAGCAGATTTTGGTTTTTGAAAGGTACCTTTTCTTTGCGGGCCAAGCTTGCGCTTGTTGTGGTCCAGACTTAGATTAGCAAATTTGTGTTCGATGACGTGAGCTTTGTTTGACATGTCTCTTGCAGAAGAAACATTCTTGTCCTTTGAACACATCAATTCTTCCACTTGGATTTTCTTGCCCAATTCTACTATGGAAATTTCACCAGTTTCATGCCTTAGTCTTCTCTTGTATTCAGCCCAGGAATTTGGCAATTTTTCAATAACAGCAAAAACTTGAAATGTTTCGTCAATAACCATTCCTTCAGCAATTATTTCATTAATAATTTTATGCAGCTCCAGAAACTGATCAACCACTGATTTATCATTCATCATTTTATATTCCAGAAAACGTGCAACCAGGAATTTTTTACTTCATGCTGTTTTTGCTTCATATTTATCTTGTTGCATTGAAATTATCCTTAGCATTGTAAAAATCATATAAAGCATCTTCTAGGCAGTTTAAGATATGATTTTTGGCCATATAAATTACTTCTCTTCCAACTTTCTAAGTCCTGTAATTTTTCAGGTTCATTCAGAGACTCATCAAACGGCTTCAGAACCATCTCATCTAGCATGTGGAAACTCAGGAAAAATAACATTTTTGATGTCATCTCTTGAAGTCCTTTCCAGAAAATTTCTGAGGTCTGTCAACATCAGTCTTCATCATTGTTACAGAAGTAAAATTTTGAAATTAAGCAAATATCGAGTTAAGAATGTTGGAGAAAATTCCTGTAACAGTAAGCAAACCAAACAGAAACTTGAAAAGAGTTAAGGGTTAGAACAGATAACACACTTCAGACAATCACACAAGCACAGAGAGATGGAGTCGCCTGTTCAACAGACTGCCCTTAACTCGATATTTGTCAGGTACACCTTTAGAAAGATGTCTATACCTTTAGAGATGACAAATCGAATCCAGGATAAAACCACCTGATACCAACCCAGTTAGCAAGACTCGTTGTCCAGTTGTGAACTTAACAGTAGAAGAAAATGAAGATATAAACTAGTGCGCATAAAAAGCAAGAAGAGGGGAAAAGTCGTCAGGTCAGTGGCTGCAACTGGGGTAAGTAAAAAATCTGACTTTTGTTTTTCTTTTAAAGAAGAAGAAGACTGTTGAATTTTCAAACGGTCAAAATTCAATTAATTAAACATATTTAATTCGAGATATTTAGGTAAAATATTTAATGTACAAAATTAAAACATAAAACCGTTGGATCTTTGATGGGCACACGCAAAGCACACGTCAATGGTCACATCAAGGCTCACGCAAGCTCCGCAAGCCCGCGGCCCGCGGTGCTTCGGTGTGAAGCACCGTACATGTGTGCATTTGCCCACTAGTCCATTTCCTAAGTCCATATCCAATCCACTAGTTCTTTTTCCTTATATAGAACGTTTGTGGTAATGAGGATAAAGTTCCTCCTTGGTTTGCCCAATATGGGACAAACCAAAGGTTTCTCATTCACTAAGAAGTGAAAATGGATGGCTCTATTTTTCCACCCCAAGTTTGGACTAGTGACCCTAGATCCCTTTTAGATATATTAAGTAACAAAATTCATTTTAAGTAAGAAATCCATTTTTAATTCTCACAGAACTAAAAAGTTCCAGGGGACCGGGGACCAAGTTCGTGTTCGGATGGAAGGATGATATTCAAAGAGTCACATTCAAACCATACCCGAGTCCTTTGGGGTTCTTTAATCTGCAATCCTAAAAGCCAGTAAAGCGCCAGAGAACTCAGCATTTACTTAAGTGTTTATTCCAAGAGGTGCAGCGAAGCAACCAGTGACAAGGCTATTATTGTTACGACACCACAACCAGCCATACTGGGGTTGCCAAGCGAGCAGCCATCCGAATTCAGTTTGGTCCAGCCATACTTCAAAGCTAGCTTGAGAATGGAGAAGGTTTCTGCAATAGGTTCAACATCACCCACGATTCTGAACTGCAATTGCTGTATGACTCGCAACAGCAAGTGTTGCCAACCAAAAAATAGGTAATGGGTACATATTTCAGCTACCTATTATGGAAGCAGCTACAAAAGCTTGTATAGAAATTTGTTCATTACCAGGATTGTACCAAGCGAAAGAGCCAAATGTAGAACTTCCACAGCCTAATATCACACCTACCTATAAAAAATACTCTACCATTAAACACTACACAAAAAAAATTCATAGTCGCGAAAGAAAATGAAAATCATTTATCACACTTGGAAGCGCAATAGAATTGCTTCCATCCTTGGTAGCCTTAGTTTTAAATATTGCATTTCGGTTTTGCTGCCGAGTAGCATATTTTGTTGAACATATAATGGGTTTCGATATTGATCGACATTTCGACTGATGGCCACACCGGAATCATTAAACACAGCGAAGAAAAGCGATTTGGATGTCGAGTTGGTAAAGAAGCCAGACACGACCCACGAGTAACCGCAATTGTGAGGACAATACGTATTGCGCAAGGCTTAACAACTAACCGAGAGTCCCGAGTTGTTCCTCAAAATATTTTTCTACGAGACGTGCTTTATGTAGGCAAAAGAATGAATATCATGGTTCTTCTAGGAGGGTCGGTAGGTTTGGTAGCACTGAGGAACGTTAACATATGGGGTGAGTTGGACACTAGAAAGCGCTTTTCTGAACCCATATATATTTCCAGTTTGAATAACATCACTACTTCTTTTCCCTTTTCCCTCAACATCTCGTTCGATCATCTTCAAGATCTCCATCTCCCTCTTTATCATCTTCAAGCTTCAAGAAATCTTTCTAAGATTACTGTACCCTGACACTAGAAGGCAACTACATCATATTCTTTCATTGGTTCCAGAACTTGAAACCTTCCTTAGTAACATCTCACCTTCACACTTCCTTTCCCTCAATCTCTCGCACTTCGATCATCTTCAAAGAATCTCTTCTTCCCCTCTCCCTGTTACAAAAAAACTACAAAAAAAACTCCATCTTCTTCAATCTTCATTAGTACTCCTCAAGTTTATTTGTGCAAGAACCAGTAAGTTTCCACTTACTCCTGGGTTCTTGTTGATTCAAGAATCTAACGATTTCTGTCTACATCTATATTTATTTACGCAAGAACCAGCAAGTTTCCACTAATTTCTTCTGCTTCAAAGTTTTTCTTGCCAAAGTTCCATGAAAAATGCCTTCCAACTCGAAAGTTTGTGATCTTGTGAGTTCCTGGAAAAGTATAAACTAGACGTGATCTTGTGCGAACCAACGATCCAAAATCCAATTTTGATGTTCTGGTCATCGCTAGCAAGGAGGGTTTAATAACCCCTGCTGACCTTAGTCGAGAAGATATACGTTTGTTACACAACATGAGAGATGTGGGTACTTTGGTAGCGAAGGAGTATCTGGAAACCCAGAAACTGAGGCAATTCGCATGGGGTTCCATGCAATTCCTGGAATGCTGCAACTTCACCTGCACGTCCTAAGTCAGGAGTTTTTCAAAATTGAAAGTAATTATAAATGGAAGAAAGATAATACCTCATTCTTCATAGATGTAGATACTTGCATTGCTGAATTCACAAAGGAGGGTAAGGTAACAATTCCGGCTGATCGAAGGATGTTAGAAACCGAACCTTTTTGTTGCAGGTGCAACACCTCCTTTCCGTCAATACGCATTATCAAGCAGCAGCATAAGAGCTGTCCCTTTCCAGAGTACATGTTGAACAAGAGTCTTATACTTGGAGAGGATGTTGCAGTTACTGTAAATCAGCGCGAAGAAAAAGTAGGAGAAGAACAAGGGGCAGGGAAGGGTAAATACAAACACCCTTGGTTGGCAAGGGAAGAACAAGGCATGAGTAGCAGCAGTGACTCTTGGAAAAAGCTGCAGGAGTCTTCAGTTAACGATGTAAACAGCGAGGGTAAGGCACCACCATATAGAGCCCCTGGCTTGGTTAGGGCTGAGCAAGCAATGGCAGAACAAGGTAGCAGCAGTGGCTCTTGGAAAAAGCTTAAGGAGTCTTCAGTTAAAGATGGAAATAGCAAGGGTAAGGCAGCGCCGTATAGGCCCCTGGCTTGGTTAGGGCAGAGGTAGAGACTCAAGAGGCTATAGAGAATTTGTCAAAAGGAGGTTTCTGGAAGAAACAGTCAGACGAGAAGAGAGAATGGTGAGGCATGAAGGGGAGGTAGGGAGGGGGAAAAGATAGTGTGTGACTTTGTTTTTTTTATGGGGGGACAACTATATTATTGGGTAATTGGTCTTAGTATGTATCACTAGAGTAGATGCTTCTGTGCAAGTGAAAACTTCTTGAAATCCCTGTACTGTTTCAGTATGCACATTCGTTTTTGTTTTGGTAGGATTTTGATTACATATGGCAACTAAGCTCTAGATGATACAATTGGCAACACAAAGATTGTCCTGGATGCAATTATCAACTCATAAGTTGTCTAGAAAATTGTGTTCATGCTTCATTATTTCTCGCAGATGGAAACGAAGATATAAGTGCTGCTTTTAATGTTTTTGATGCACAAAAAAGTAACCGCTTTAGTAAAGTTTATGCAGAAACGTAAATTTACTTGCTAAACACAAAATAGAAGCAATAACAACCTTCAACTTTTAAACACAGGATACAGGCAATGAGTTTGAACCTAAATTTGCATTATGGCCTACATTTCTAACAAGCAAACCACCAGAAATTAAATTTTTCTTGATGTCAAGGACATGGAGTACATTAGTTAATGTAAGTTTCTTGCCAGATGCGAACTTTAGCACCACTGTTTCCTTACCAACTTTTGTTGTCGCAGCGTTGCCCATAAACACCGGCTCTGCATTATTAATCTCTGTATAGGTGGTGAAACAATTCTGGTCGGAACATACATGTCCGGTGGCACCGGTATCAGCCCACCATTCATTTGGATTGCTTACCAAATTAATTTCAGAAACAACGGAAACTTGCGACATCAAAATCTAAATTCTGAAATTTTTCAATAAGCATTGCGACCATATTGAGTTCCTGTTCATCATCTGATGCTTGATAGTTGTTCTTTTTCTTCTTGTTTTCCTTGACATTCTTAGAACGGCAGTCTAATGCCCCTTTTTCCCATAAGTATAACTCACCGACAAAGGTCTTTTTCTTTCCTTTGCTTTTGTTTGAGTCCTTGTTCTTCCTTTTCCTTCTCTTGCTGTTGTTGCCCTCCTCAACCATGTTGATTTTAGAACTTTCAGAACTTTTCTCATTTCTCTTATCTGCATTTCTACTTTTCTCTTCTCTGCATTTCTACTCTCTTCTTCCACCTGCAGTTTGAAAATTAAATTTTCCAACTTCATGTCTTTGTTCTTGTGTTTAAGATAATATTTAAACTCTTTCCATGAAGGAGGAAGCCTTTCAATCAAGGCTGCAACTTGGAAAGACTCACTCAAAGTCATCAAGTCAGTCTTCAATTCTGCCTTCAATTCATGAAGAATGATTTGAAATTCCTGCACTTGGTTAATGACAGACTTGGCATCAACCATCTTGATACTGCAATGAACTTCTTAATACTGGCAGATACCGTCTTATATTTCTGCTCAAGTGAGTCCCAAATTTCTTTAGCTGTTTGCAGTGGATGGTAAACACCATGGAGAGAATCTTCTAAAGAATTGAGAATGCAGTTCTTGCAAAGAAAGTCCGAGTGTTTCCAGGCCACTACAGCGGATACATGGCGAGCATCACCATCCTTTTGAAGCACAGGAGGATCATCTTCCAAATACTTGGCCAATCCAAAGTTTGGCGTGCCATCTTTTAAAATAAAACCCATTAAACTTTGGGGGTTTCAGCATAGTGGGGATTCTTAGCAGCACCACCACTTGAGGAGGAACCAGTAACCATGTTAGACCCATTCACATGGCTGGTGTTGTTTTTGTTGTCATTCGTCATGTTTCTAAAACAAGACAATGATTCAGTAACAATTCCAAAAATTGAGTAAAACCCAATATCACAAATGCTTTAAGATTGTTTGAAATTCAAATACCGAATGCAAATCACAACAGCAACAAGTATTAAAATTTAGATTAACAACAGATGTTCTATTAGGAAAATTGACAAACACTTGATTGCCAAATATGTTTTCACTGAATTTGACAAATAATCTTAACAAAACAGAAGTTAAACAAGAATAGGATGATAGAAATGATAATTAATCAACAACCCATTAAAGTAAATACTAAATAGAACCTAAACATGATCCACTTAGGCGAAGTAAACCTCTTTCCTTAAAGCATTTGCATCCCATACACAGGTGTTAATGTGAAGATGGATGAACGCTTACCAAAATATAACAGTGGCTTTGAAGATAACCAGCACTAGAATATCTTCAAACTGGCGAATGCAACAACTGCAGCAGCAACTCTCGACAATGACACTAATTCTGGCTTCTCCTCTCCTTTTGGTGTAATATTATTCTTTCTTATGTGTTTTCTAATGGGAGAAACAATTAGGTTTTAAGCTGATTGAATCAAAACGACCGTTAGGATTTTCTCAATCTTGACCGTTGGATGACGTCCAGTTATTTCAAAAATAAGGTTTGATCTAGACCGTTAGATCGTGTCAGTTATCTTATCAAAAGGCCTAGACAAATAAAGCTTCCATGTTGAACGGGGAGGAAACCCTCGCTTCCTATTGGCCGAAATAAGGCTTTTACGAAACGAGAGTTTTGGTAAGGACACTTGGCATAATTTGATTGGTGCAAATATTTAGGGGTTAGAGAAATTCACTCTCTTATTATCTATTTTGTTTTTAAATTATTACACTTCGTTTACACTTAATACTTAATTTCACTGGGTCAACATCATCTACGGTGGGTGGATAACACCGCAAATCGACGATCTACGTTTAATCATCTCTAATAAACGATTACCGTTAAATTTATATTCTAAAATAAGATAAAAAAAAACAGCCCACGAGTTAGAACCCCAAGGGTGTCACTATCCACGTGGATTAAGCCCAACAAAACAAATTCACAAAAAAAAACCATTTTACAAAATCGGTCCAAGTTACCCTTCTTTAAATCAACCCAAAAACAAACCACACACAACCACCCGCCCATTAACTCACGAAACCCATTTTACAAAATCTGTTCTCACGAACCCACGAACTCACGATTGAAACCCATCTTCTTCTTCACCATTTCTCCACTGTCTCCACCATTAAATCTGTTGTAGTTAATGAAGTTGCAATTATTACCTCATTAAATCTCTCTTTAATCAAAATCAGACCGTTTAGCTAAAGAAGACGGTAAGAAAGAAGGCTGAAAAGTTCATAAAAACTCCATCATCCCTTCATAAAATCATCATCAACATTCTGTGAAGTAGCAACTGATTCTAATACGATTGTTCATAATCAACATTCTGTGAATTAGCATTCGAGTGTGAAGTAGCAATTGATTCTGTGAGAGTTTAAAAACAAAAACAAAACAGAGAAAACTCGTTAAAAATGGCGAAGAAACAGGAGAAGCATATGAAGAAAACAAACAATACACTAGTTAAAAAACAAGAAACAAAGAAAGGTAAATTGAAATTTTCATCATATTCTGTGATTATAATCATATTCTACTGTTTTATTGATAAAACTTGTTTAATCATAAGGTTTCATGGATTTTCATCTAGGTTTCGTAGGTTTCAGCCAATTCTGCGTAGATCTGTTTCAAACATGTTTATGCAAACATGTTTAGAAAATGTTTATTTAGATGAATTGTTCACTGTGTATTTCGATGGAACACCAACATGTTTCATACTATTCTTTACATATTTACAGCAAACAATATTTGTGTTTTTAGAACATGAATTTGGGGCTGAAACCCCAATAGGTTTCAGCTTATTCTGTGCATGTTTTTTGTAACGATTTGTATTTTCATAGGTTTCAGCATGTTCTATGTATGAGTTGTAAACAACAAATGATGGTGATTTTTAGAAACTGAATGTGTTGATGGAACCCTATGAGGTTTTATCCTAATTACTTCTATTTGTGCTAACTGTTTACATATTCTGAAAACAAAATTTAATCCTATTCTTTACAGATTTGCAGCAAACAATCTTTGTGTTTTTAGAACATGAATTTGTGGCTGAAACCCCAATAGGTTTCAGCCTATTCTGTGCTTGTCTGTTTCCAACAAATGAATGTTTTTTAGAACATGAATTTGGGGCTGAAAACCCAATAGGTTTCAGCCTATTCTATGCATGGTTTTCGTAACAATTTTTATTTTCATAGGTTTCAGACTGTTCTATGTATGAGTTGTAAACAACAAATGATAGTGATTTTTAGAAACTGAATGTGTTGATGGAACCCTATGAGGTTTCATCCTAATTACTTCTATTTGTGCTAACTGTTTACATATTCGGTAACAGGAAAAAACAATTATTTGTGCTAACTGTTACTTATTCTGTAACAGATTCATATAGGTGCTCTCTACAACATTTATATACAGAGGCACCAAAGATCAAAACACTGATACAAAATAAAGAACAACACATGAAAGAAATTCTAGCATGTCCATTCTTGCGCTTCTTCGAACCATTCTTCGATGGATACCTTGAAGCATCTAAAATAAAGAAATCAACAATGGTTGTTCAAAAGATATTAGGGAAATTTTTTAAAAATGAGAACCATGTGAAACCAGATTGCTTCAAGCTAATGAGATCACAAATTGATATTGAAGACAACGCCTGAGCATTTTGCTGTCATCTTTGGTCTACAAATGATAAAGAATATGGATATAGACGAAGAAGATGTTGAGCTGAAGAAAAGGGTGAAAATGTTTCAAGTTGAATACTTTAATGGAGCAAAAAAGATGAAAAAAACAGATATTGTAAGAGGTATGATGAAGGCAGCAGCGGATGAAACAAAAGCTGAAGACTTCGTTAAGCTTTTTATATTGTATCTGTTGGTTGCAATATTTGTCCCAAACAAAGGTGAACAGAATCTTCCTTCCAATTACTTGTACCTAGTATTGGAGATGAATAAAGTGTGTTGGCCTGAAGTTTTGCATGAAAATCTAATTGATTCTTTAAAAAAGTATGAAGATGTTGATGACGTATCGGGTTGCGTTATTTACCCACTGGTAAGTTAATTTGTCTTTATTTTGATTCATAAACTGTTTGTTTTTTATTTTACCATAGTATAATTACTAACTTAAAAGTTGAAATGTATATTGTTTATTACAGTATTGGTTTGCTGAGATGACAAACATCACTCATAGAGAATATCAGAGTGAAAGGTACGCAAGGTTCGCTAGATGGAACCTAAATGAAATAAGAAATCAAGTGATTAATAATCTGGATGATCTCAACAACAAAACAGAAATTTACTCAAAGGTAGAAACAACAACAAATTTTGTTATTTAAAAAAAATTTAATGACTGTGATTGAAGATTTCATTGATAAAATGGATTACAATCCAGAATATATATTCATTCCAATACTGACAAAACTGAGTGAAGTGACATATCATTGGACCTTGTTAGTCTTTGATAATGAGACCGGAGAATTCAGTCACTACAACTCAATGGCCTCAACTGAAGATGAATGCAGAAAAAGTGCTGAAAGCATGAAGGAAAGGATGGTGTCAGCATTCATCAAACATCTATCAAAGCTAAACCTGGAACCAACCAGTCAACCAAATGATTTTATTTTGAACAACCCTTTATGCTGCCAACAAGATGTGTAAGTACTTTCTAAAAATAACTTAATATATCTTCATTAAAATACTTTTTTGTATTTTTCAATCTAAATATATTCATTTGTTAATTTCAGGAATGATTGCGGACTTCATATTTGCTATTACATGAAAAGCCTATTGAAAGAAAACTTTTCATCCGAAGAGCGCATAAGACAAAAGGTGCAAAATATGAGACCCAAGTTGGCATATAAAATAATCAGTGATAGAGATGAAGAATAATACTGATTGTGTGTTAAAAAGAGAAATGTTGAAACTTAGGTTGAAAATATGTTAATCATTTGGTTTATGAAAATGTAAAAATGGTAGTTAGAAGAAAAACATCTTATTAAGTTTTAATCAGTATTTTTATCAACCAATACTTTCATTTGATCTTATTACAGTATCATTTATGAGAAATGTTGAACAATATTTTTTCTGTTTCATTTATGAGAGGTTTCAGGCAATGAAGGTGTACAGGAACATAATGATGCACTGAAACCGATAGAGGTTTCAGCCAATGAAGGTGTACAAAGAATAAAAAATACACTGAAACCTAAAGAGGTTTCATCCCATGAGAATGAAAATTAACATCAAATGAGAATGGGTGGAACCTAAATATGGAAAACCATATAAACCAATAGAGGTTTCAGCCAATAAAGGTGTACAGGAACATAATGATGCACTGAAACCGATAGAGGTTTCAGCCAATGAAGGTGTACAAGAACAAAAAATGCACTGAAACCTCTTTAGGTTTCAGTCAATGAGAATGAAAATTAACATCAAATGAGAATAGGTGGAACCTATATATGGAAAAACATATGAAAAAGATAGAGGTTTAATCCAATAAAGGTGTACAGGAACATAATGATGCACTGAAACCTGATGAGGTTTCATCCCATGAAAGTGTACAGGAAACATAATGTTGCACTGAAACCTGGAGAGGTTTCAGCCCATAAAGGTGTACGAGAACAAAAAATGCAACTCTTAAAACAACCTGTAACTCTGAAAAATGAAATTTTTACTGTAAATAATATGAATAGTGAAACATAGAGTAGTCTAACAAAAAACAAATGAATGAAAAAATAAATGAATTGTTAAACTAAAATCATATTTGCCGCGCAGGGCATGTTCTACGATTATGGGTACTCAAAACATGGCAACTACTACAAGTTCTCATCTTCTTGTTAGGAACTACACCAGTATTAGGAATTCTCTTCTTCCTAGGACGTCCAGGTTGTGGTAGAACATCAGGACCAAGAACAATAGAATTTGGAGACACAGTCGTAGGCTTTTCAACTGTGGGGACAGGATTGATTAGTCTTGCATAAGATTCCCGATAAAACTTTACTGTAAAGTAGAATTCAACATACTTATACGGGTCTTCTCCATTTAACATGATACATCGGATGGCGTGGGCGCAAGGAAAACCATTGATGCGCCAACGGTTGCAAGTACATGTTCTTTTTTCCAAATCAACCTTCTGTGTTAAAGTAAAATGAACTTCAAAAACATATTGTGAAGACTTGGTGACAGAGTATTCACGGCCATGCATCTTGTTATTGTACAACTCAGTTTCAAACTCTGGACACAAAGTTTCTCGCCACTTAAATAATGTTGCACATTCATCCCGACGTACACAAAACTGATTCATAAGCTTCACTCTAATCTCATCAACCATAAACGCTATAGGCTTATATCGCTCTTCAACGATCCAACTATTGAAACTCTCAGCAATATTAGAACACAACCTACCATAACGACAACCCAGGAAATATACATTTGCCCATTTATCAACAGGAGATCTACTAAGATAATCTTGTAACTTCTGATTTTTTACCTGCAACAGATTCTGCCAGCTCTCTGTAAATTTTATATGTGTATTAGCATATGCACATTTTTCAAACAACCCAAGAACATAATTGTTATAAACCTTACTACACTTCGGCAAGTACGTATTAATATTATTCTTCATATGCCAATAACACCAACCATGAGAAGCATCAGGGAATACATCGGGGATCTGATTCACCAAACCAGAACCTCGATCTCTTACAAAAGTAAGATTTTTGCGAAAAGGAGAAAGTACTTGCTTCAAATTCTCCAAAAACCATTTCCAGTTGTCATCATTCTCAGAAGAAACCACAGCATAAGCAAAAGGATAGATTTCTGATAAAAAAAAACAGAAAACCAAATTGTCAGGTGTTTCATACATATAAAACTTACACTGAAACCTAAAGAGGTTTCATTTATCTGAACTACATTTTACAGCAGAAAACTTCTATTTTAATAAAATTTCAAGTAGAAAAAAACTCAGCATATAAAATAAACAATGAAACCTACAAGGGTTTCATATATATGAATTACAGTTTTCTGAAGAGAATGTCTAAGCATATAAAAACACACTGAAACCTATTGAGGTTTCATATATATCAGTTGCATTTTTCAGAAAAATAAAAAGACAGAAACCTATTTATAAACTAAGAAACAATATAAACAATGTCTAAGAGAGTTACCGTCATTCCCGGATAAACTTGTCGCTGCCATGATATGACCAAGGTATTTACTCTTCAAATGAGCTGCACCGAGGAATAACAACGGACGACAATAATTGAATCCACGAATGCATGCACCGAAACAAATAAACAATCTCTGAAATTTTTCAGTCTAATTATCAACTTCCAAAACAACACGAGATCCAGGATTGGTTTCAGTCAGTTTCTTGGTATACCATTTCAAGTACATAAATGATTTCTCATTCTCTCCCCATGTAATATTCATTGCATGCCTCTTCCCTGCATATGCATAATAATGACTAATGTCAAAGCCGTACTCTCTTGTAAACTGATCTATAATATCCTTTGTCTTCTTCTTTGGATTCTGTTTAATTTCTTCAACAATCAAACTACTAATAAGTTTCTTCGACAAGTGTGGTCTGTTAACAACACCACCACAACATGTGTGCTTCTTATTTAACTCCTTGATAATAAAAGGACTACCTTCAACACCATCAATGGAAACAGCATATAAAAACCATTTACATTTGTCTTCTTCTTTCTTAGAACAACATGCACCAATCCTCAACTTCTCATTACTTGTAATCTTAAAAGAAAACCCGGATACAACATGATATTTCAATAAATCAAGACGAATTTGTTGAACACCTCCATTAAAAATCTGATTGACACCATGAAAAAGACCAAACCAATGCGCAGACTTCAACGGTTCTTTGGATTTAGTAGAGACATCATAGTCAACTAATTTTGAAAGTGTTGAATGCTCAAAAGATACATTTCCTAAACTTCGTTGCTGCTCATATGGTATGACTGATGAAAATTCTGAACTAGATGATTCATTTGTATACTTCACATGTAACTCAATAGATGGAAGCTTGTTAAACACAGTAAATAAAGCAACCGATTGGAGATCAAAATCAGTATTGATAACCTTTTGTTGATCACTAACTATGTGAAAAATTTCAATAGAAAGAGAAGATAATTCACTCCATCTTGAACATATAGTAGACTTCAAATCACAAACAATTGATTGAAGACCAACACGAAAAGAAAACATATCATCTTTGTGAAATACAACAGCAAGAACAGATTCCATGACCTACAGGAAAGCATGAAAACGGAATAGGTTTCAGTGTATGTGAATACAAAAAAAAAAAAACTGAAAAATGAATATTGACATCAACAAAAATAGCAAAAATGTGATTCGAACACAAACATGAAACACATGTATGAAACCGAAATAGGTTTCAGTGTATGTGAATATAAACAACAACAAAAAAAATGAATATTAAAATAAAAACATAAAAAAAAGAGGACTGAAACCGATAGAGGTTTCAGTGTATGTGAATACAAAAAACAACAACAAAACAACACAAATTTGATTAACTAACGTATAAAGCAAAAATGTATGAAACCGAAATAGGTTTCAGTGTATGTGAATACAAACAACAACAAAAAAAATGAATATTGACATCAAAACATAACAAACAAAGGACTGGAACCGATAAAGGTTTCAATGTATGTGAATACGGAAACAACAACAAAAACTGAAAAATGAATATTGACATCAACAAAAATAGCAAAAATGTGAAGATAGAATCAAGAATTATAATTAACTGAGTATATAGAGCTGAAAAGATTGAAAGAAAAAGAAACAAATGTTCGCAAAATAATTCACTGTTTCTGTTCTTCAGTTCATCACGAAAAAAATGAACAGAAACAAAAAATAATTTGATTTAGAATGAACAACCAAAATCAAAACGTGGATTATCAAAAAACAACCAAAAACAAAAAATCATGAATTAGAATCACCTGAGTATATAGAGCTGAACAGAGTGAACGAAGAAGAAACTGATGTTCGAACAAGAATACATGTACAGAGTGAAGTTCCTGTAGAGAGTGTTGCTTGAGATGATTCGAAGATGTATACAGTAATGATTCCAAAAAATGTTGTTGAATGAATGTATGTTCTTCAATTATACAACAGCAACAACGAATTCAAAATACAAGAACTGATTTTGATTTGAAGAATCTTTCAAAAATCAGATTTGAAAGAAGAACAAATTGAAAGAAGATAGATTTTTTGTTTAAACCCTAGACGAATTTGGAGGAGAAGATATTAAGTTGTTGACAAAATCAGATTTGAAACTTTTTGAAGAAGATTTGATTTTGTTAGATTTTACTTCCATTTTAAAAAAGGTATAACTTATATAGAAAGGGCAATTATGGTATATTGAAAGTAGTTAAAAGCAAAATATAAATAGAATTAAATTTAAATGGGGTTTTTGTCACATTTTTTATGAAAATTGTTTTTTCTTATAACAAATAATAGTGATGGGTTTTGTGTGAGAGTTATTTGGTCACCTAGTTCTTTTATGCCATGTTTTGTAAAAAAAACTAAATATGTAAATTCATTGTGATTTCTAAGTAAACAATCTTTGTAAAAGAGGTGAATCCAACACATACGTGTATGGCTAACTATCAATTTCATCATCGTTATTTGCTTCATTTTAAATATACTTTTTATTTTGTAAAAGAGGTGAATCCGACATATACGGATACGGGTAACTATCAATTTCATCATCTTTATTTGTTTTATTTTAAATACATTTTTATTTGTACGAGATAAAATTAATCTTAAATATTCTTTCAGAACTTAGACTCAATCTCTTACCAAAGAACTATATTCGGTGAGGTTAGCTTTGGAAAGTTGTGGAATTCCTCATAACAAAATCATAAGTACTTGGTTAGAGGGTATTACAAAAAAATATGAGCAATTTTCAAGCGTAACAGATTCAAAAAGGTGCGAGCAACAATGCCCGATGCATAGCACGGGCAAAAATCTAGTCTTGTTTACACCTGTTTAGTATGGTTGCAACTGTTAATTTGACAATAGACATCCTTATTCAATCGAGTTTCATAAACTAAACCTCTATGTTAAGTTAATACCCAATTTTAATTCATAATAGAAATAGGTTTGAGTGGCCAACTCAAGGCCATATTTTCTACACCTCCCATTAAGAACGATACCCTGTGTACATACAAACATCATCATCATCACAAGTCTAAACCTTGTAAATAACAGGGATGTACATGGATACATCCTAGTTAAGTTAAGCTAGAAAACTTATTTGAAAAATAGTTAGGATATACCTAGATACATCTCGAGTTACCTAAGGTAAGAAAATTTATTTGAAAAATAGTTAGGATGTATCGGATACATCTTGACTTAAACAGAAGGTAGAAAAATTATTTTTAAGAAATAGCTTAGATGTATCTGGATATATCCTGACTTAAACTCAGATAGAAAAATTATTTACTATCAAAATCTTGGACCATTCAAACGTCAATTTCATGATATTTTTGGATTGAATTGAATGCACCCAGGTGCACACGTAAAAAAAAAAGTCAGATTCCTCCAAGTTTAAACTGAATGCACCTGGGCAAATCTTGTGTTTTTCTTAAATTAAACTGAATGCACTTGAGTGCATCTTGTGTACTTTGTGGACAAATCTAGGTTTATCCTAGTAATCACCTGCAGTATATTATACACAACCAAAAGCACTAGTTCATGCCCTCAAGTAATAAATCTACCACCATTACCATCACATTCACCATTAAAACATAAACATCCACAAAAACAAGAATTAAAGAAGAAAAACAAATGGAACAACAAAAAAATCAAAAAAAGAAAAAAAGAAGAGGTTATATTAGTAAACTGATAGAAAAATATTTGGGGAAAATACCCGCCAAAGATTTTAAAAAAATACACCTAAATGATCTTTGGATATTATAGAAGTAATTAATTTCGCTTGTCTTCTAAAATTAGAAATTTAAATTCAAAAGTATTCAACCAAGAAAATGTATTTAACATTTGAAAATAACATTTTTATGTTTCTATGCAATGAAAATTGATATCTTATATTCAAGCGGAGTTTTAAACATTGGAACTCTACAAAACAGGTGGTTTCTAGGGACGATTGTTTTTTAAAACCGTCCTTAGTAAGGAGTATCTGGGATTGACCGTCCCTAATTGTTCAAGTGATAGAGTATTATGAGCCGTCACTAAAAGTAAAAGACATCACAAATAGTATCAGTGACAGTGGAACAGGGGACGCTACACAAACCGCCACTAATAAGTTTTTGGGATGGCTTTTTGGCCTTTTAAGACACTTTTTAACCTTCACAAGAGGCTTTCTGTTCTATGGAGGAAGCAATTTAAAATACTATCAACATTAGGCTCAATTTAAAATTGAACTCAATAGGAGCCGGTTTTTATAATAAGCAAAAAAAATTTGAAAAAACTATACAATATATAAAACAACACGATATATTTGGTACATATCGAAATACCCACCATATTTAAAAGTATACATGTTAAATTTGAAAAATGAACTTGAATGATATATATATATCATTCGTGTTAAACGTATATGGTATTTATAGCTTCGTACCATTTCCACAGCAGTCCAGTATGGTATATATATCATATTATACTCCATGTAGAAATGTGGTGTACCGGACGGGGGGTAACCATTGAATTGTAATGTGAGAATCAATATGGATTGTAAAGTGACGCTTTGCCGAGTGGTTAAGGCGTGTGCCTGCTAAGTACATGGGGTTTCCCCGCGAGAGTTCGAATCTCTCAGGCGTCGCTTCCTTTTTCTTTTCTTTTTCGAGTCACCTAGTCCTTCATCTGGTGTCCTTGCGCTACCCCGTGAGAGTTCGAATCTCTGAGACGTCGATTTCTTTTTCTTTTTTGAGTAGCCCCCTTCAACTCACGTCCTTGTGCATACTCCCAAGGCCACTTTGCTAAGATTGTTGTTTCGAGATCCATAAGCACCGCACCTTGGAAAATAGTTTGAACCATTAGAATGGTTAAGATTTTGAACTTGCAGTGTATGCATATTGCAGAATAGCAATTCGATTTTGAGCTTGTACAGTACAGTGTCTTATGCAAATTGCAGATGAAATTTTTGGTCCCCGGCGAATAAATCTCGAAATTGTTGGTAACTGTTTCATTTGCTCATAACTTCATAAGCTTAGAGAGTCTCAACCAGAAGATTGAATAAGAAGGGTTGAAAGATGAGGTTTCAATCTCGTCGTTCGATTAAATTTAGTAGTTATGACGAGTGTGCACAAAATTGGATTCGGACATTAGTAAATCCCCCATCATTTAAGAATTGGAAACTTAAAAACATTAAGCAATTAATCATAATAATCATACAAATGTTCTAAACAAAAAATAAAATCATACAACACAACTTTCTTCAATCACTACATACTGTGTTTCAAATCATACTACAACATCAACAACACTAAAATCACATCCCTGCCCTATTCTGCTTCTCCGTATGCTAGGATTAAACACGCATGGGAAAAGGCAATGCATCATGCTTTACTGTATCTTTCCGTAGCTATACAAACCCCAAGTCTCAATTTTCTGTTTTCTGTTTTCATATTCAGCACCGGCTCGAGGATAAGAAAAATCCACTAAATTCTTCTATTTTTTATGCCTCATTTGCGTTAGTGTCCTCTAGCACTTGAATATCTGGCATTATTTTTTTCCAGAACCAATGTTTTCTCCACAAGAGAATCATTTCCTCAATGGGAACTCCTTTGGTTTCGGGTAAGAAAAGGCACACAAAAACTGTCATTATAAAAATCCAGCCAGCAAAGAAGAGGAAAATCCCATACTTGAAGGCACACAACATTGACAAGAAAGACTGAGCAATCACAAAAGTGAAAAATAAGTTAACAGCTACAGTTATACTCTGGCCTGCTGATCGGGTTTCTAATGGAAATATCTCGCTAGGTACTGTCCATCCTAGCGGTCCCCATGACCAACCAAAAGCTGCAACGAAGAGACATATAAACACTACTACCAGAACTGAGTAGCCTTTAGTGAGTTCCTTGTCGGCGCCAAACTTCAGTCCCAAGATTATGGCGACAATTACCTGTTTGAAACACACAGCAAAATGAAACAAGGTTAGATGTGTACATAAAAATCACTCATCTGGTAATAGTTTCTTCGAGGTATCGACTGTACTACTGAAACACTCTAGAGTTGGTTTGGATCAAATGGATGATCCGATGTGTTTATAAATGAAGTATGTTTTTTCATAAATTCTACTAGCACCGAGGCCCTTTGAGATGAGCATCAGGCCGAGTGCCAAAACCTTGATTCGTTTCTGTTGGTAAATAACTTGTAATCAAAACAAATTTAAAGGATGTATTCATGAGTTTTACCTGGCACACAATCATCTGTATTCCACCCGAGATAAGGAGAACTCTGCGTCCCAATCTATCCACTAGTGCAATCGAAATCAGTGTAGATAAGCACAGAACTGCTCCAGTTAAAACTGAAGAGTAAAGAGAAGCAGACCCTTTGAAACCCATAGTTTGAAACAATACTGGAGCATAGAATAGAATCGAATTTATGCCAGTCAAGATCTGAAAAGTAGGCATAAAGATTGCCAGAACTAATTGTGGTCTGTTCCTTTTCTCAAGTATATTCCTAAATGGGTGTTTGATGGAGTTAGCAAGTTCGCTTGCTTCCAATATATCCTGAAACTCTGCATTCACATTTTTCGTGCCTCTAATTTTTTCAAGAATTGCTCTTCCTCTTTCTTTCTTTCCTTGTTCAATCAGGCTGTTGGGTGTTTCAGGAAGAAAGTAGCCTCCAACTGTCATTAGTAAAGCAGGTGCTGCGGCTAGACCCAACGAGAGTCTCCATCCCCATGGGTTAAGTTTTGCTGTTCCGTAATTGACCATGTTTGCTGTGAAAATCCCCAGTGTTGTTGCTAGCTGAAACATCATGTTTAAAGCTCCTCGGAGATGTGCTGGTGCCATCTCTGACAAGTACAGTGGGACTGCCTAAAAAGAGTCATGAAAATTAGAAATGTATCAGAGGTTTGTGATAAAGAAGGCGGTTTGAAATTGGCGGCATAACAAAAGATCTATTTGCTCATCACTCTCAATTCTAATTTCGGACTATCCTCGGTCTAAGTTATGTTCTTGTTTAGTTCTACTGAACTCTCCAAGTTTTTATGCAATAAAGAGTACACCCCAAATAGAATTTCAAACATAGGCAATCTAATGTTCTAGTAGTCAAGTGCCAGTGTGCAAGAAAACTGAGATGAAGAAAAAATTTACCTGATTACCGAATCCGATCCCAACGCCGAGCATAACACGACCTATTATCAACATGATTAGGTTCAAAGCGGCAGCATTAAGAGCGGCTCCTATGAGAAAACTTATCCCACCGCAGATTATACTAGCTCGCCGTCCATAATTCCTTGTTATAGGTGAAGCTACCAGAGATGAAACCAAACCAGCAAGGTACAAAGAAGAGGTAAATGCTGCTAGACCTTGATTGTCATACTTACAGTAATTATCCTCATTTAAATGTCCCTTCTTTTCAAACACTTTTGGAAAGAATTTCTTCAGAAAGGGATCCATGGATGTCACCCCACCTATTCAAAATCAGTAAAACCCTCAATTCACAATTTAGCATTCTATCATTTGATATAATTCTGTCATGATCAGACTCATAAACCTAAGAAATCGAAGGAAAATGGGTTCTGGATGAAATTGGGAGAGAGTATACCTGAGATACCAATGTCATATCCAAAGATTGAACCACCAATTGCAGCAACAATACAAGCAATGACCACAAAAGAAGTGACCTTTCCTTGATACTCATGTGCTCTATCCTTTGCAACACCTGCAGGACCAAACCCACCACCAGCCATCTTCTTCTTCTGTTTTCTCTCTAAATTAAGATTCAGAAACTTAATTAGGAGTAAGAAGAAGAAAGTGGGTACATGCATATATATGGGGATATACTTACATAATCCCTTCTGTACTAAAGTTTAAAGTAAGGGTTTTTATTTTCATTGTGATCATTGACTAAACCCAAACACAACTCATCACTTTCAGATAAATCCTAAAATCTTTAAAGGAAATAACTATCTGTCTTGAAAGAGATGAGATTCTTCATTAAATATGAATATAAAGACAACCCAACTTTTGAGTTTGCAATGAAATCATTTGCAAAATGTAGGAGTGAGTGACAAATGACATAACTCAACTGGCACTTGGGTTGTTGACATGTTGTTTCTTTCTTTGTGTATCAATCAGGAGTGGTGATCTCTTGTTAGTTAACATTCCTAATTTCCTCCATTTATGCTATCACAAACAATTACATGGTCTATGTGTATTGTGCGGGTAAGACTGTATACACAAAGACGATTTTAAGTAAAAAAAAAATAATGAAAATATTAAAAACTTGCAATAGACTCTTATATTTTGAAGATCGATGGTTCAAACTCTCAAATCTTTTTCGATTAAATTTATATTATAACAACAATAATATATATAAATTCCGGAACAGAGATTGTTACAAAGATATCTTGAAGACAAAAAAAAATTATAGTTTATTTATTGGGTCTGATTCGGCATTTGAATTTTATTTTGCTGTTTTTTCTAGACGCCTAGTTCGAAGTCTGATTTGTAGCACATATTTTATTCAAAGGTATTTAAATCAATTATAATTTTATACCAAATTTATTGGGTACATATCTTACTTGAGTTAAGATGCAATGAGTCAAATTCAAACGAAGATCAAAAAAATAAAAAGAATAAACAGCTCGTTCCTTAATACCAATAGCCAATTAAAAAGTGCCACGTCATCATGAAAGAGTGCTGTCAGCTTATTTTTAATTCGAAGGATGAAAAATTACTTTCCAGTAAAATTCATTGGACACTCATTTTAACGGTGCCAGCCAGACTGCCAACATCCATTTTTGTATTTCAATGTCCAATTACGCAGTTCCATTAGAGGGAATTGGTACTGTTCACCCTTATAAAACAAGTAAAAGTCAAACAACAATTGAGAAACTAAACAGAATAAAAGAATCTTTCTACGGATATTGAAGATATTTTCAATAGAAGAATAAAATAGGATCATTAAATATAAATTTTAAAAAATTCTTATCCATTAAAATATAATGGTTAAATTATGTTTATTTAGTTAACAATAAGTAATCTAATTAATTTAATAGATTAGACTAATAATATTTAATCTAAAATAATGTTATACTTAGTCAAATCAAATCAGATTTTTATATGTGTTGTTTTGGTGGGAAGAAAGAAGAAGAAAAAAAAGAGAGAATTTTGTTGGAGATTTTTGAAAAACCCTAGATTTTGATTCACTTAATTAAAATGAGTGATTCTAGTGGCAAATTTGAGGTGGTTGAATCCTTGTATGATAACCAAACCAAATTTTACATACCCATTGATGGAGACCCAACTATAGATGATCTCTTGGATGGTAACTCAAAGTTGTGATGTTGAATCTCAACCAAATGGAGAAACTAGCCGTCAAAGTGAAGATTCAATGACCGGGAATAGTCAGGTATACCTCAAACTTAAACTCTTGGTTTTTTTATGGATCAAATTTGATGAAATTACGTAAAAAATTATGATTTTTTTTTTTGTGATTCAGGCAGGTTACGGTTGGGTTTTCTTCTCAAACCTTAGATGTTCATCCTAAGCTAACCGTAACTGTATTTTCATGGCGGAAAACCCAATCGTAACAGTATTACGGTTGGGTTTTTAACATCGAACCCAACCGTAATTCATTATGTGCATGGATATTTATTGTTATTTATTGCACCAGTTATGGTTGGGTTCGACCAAAAAAATTCCAAACGTAAATAAACTGACGGTTGGTTTTGAGTTTTGATTCCCAACCATAATTCATTCAGTATGTTTGTTTGTTTTTTTACGGTTAGATTTGAAGGCAAAATCCAACCGTAATTTTGACTACGGTTGGGTCCGATGCTCATATTCTAACCGTAAATTTATATTTCCTAGTGTTTTATTGACTAATACTTTGATATTTTTGGTTCAGCCTCACCCAATGTATGCTCAGCCTCCTCCAAATGATGTTCTAACTGAAGATACTATGGATCACTATTTGAAGATTTGGTAGGTTATAGATAAGTTGTTAATTCCTTTGGACAATATTGCGAAGTCTTTTTTTCTTTCTAACTTTGTGTTCTTGGACCATGTAGACATGGGAAAAGAAAGACGATGCAAAGCAATGGGCTAGAGAATATGGCAAACGCATCATGTGTGTGATTGTTTGTAAGAATCAAGAGAATGAGCGCCGCTTCCAAATGGTTTGTGAGTGTAGTGGATTACATACAAGTCATGCGAGGAAGGGTACCGAGTATGTAGGAAAGAGGAAGAACACTACTTTTACTAAGAAGAGTGGATGTCCTTTCAAGTTCAATATGAGACCAACAAGGAAAAAAAATGGTTCTTATCTAGAGTTGTATATGGTTGTCACAACCACCTACCACCGGAGAGTTTGTTAACGCATCCTTATGCGGCACAGCTCACCGATGAAGAAAAGGTCATCGTATATTCCATTGCGCAAAAGCGGGTGAAACCCATTGATATCCTCGGACACTTGAAGCAAAGAAACCCAAAGAATGTCTCTACTTTGGAGACCATCTACAACGCAAAATCCAAGTTGAAGAGTGAGAAATGGTAATCAAGGGACCAAATTCAACAACTTATGTACTTGGGGGAGAAGCATAACTACACTATGTTCCATGAAGAAGATGAAGATAAACAAATAAAGCATCTTTTATTGGCTCATCCCGAGTTTATGAAGGTAGCACGGTGCTCCCATCAAGTGCTTCTAATGGATTGTACGTAAAAAAATAACAAGTATGAACTACTAAGTCCCCTCTTAGTGTCGCCTTTTGCTTCTTGAGAGACGAGCTCGAAGAAAGCTATGTGTGGGCATTGGAACAAGTTAAATTATTCTACGTGGAAGGATATACCCATAAGGATATACATTGGTCAAACGAATCTTTTTTCCTGCCAAATAGGGTACAAAAATTCAAATTTGACAATTTACGGTTGGGAATTTAGGGGCGAAGCCAACAGTAAAACTGGATACCTATTTCAGCCAATATTTACGGTTGGGTTTGGGCTTCCCAACCCAACCGTAAAACATCTTTTGTAGCATTGAGTTTAAGGTTAAATTTGCGTTTAAAAATTGAATTTTTAAACTTATTCGTTCATTTTAACTAGATTTAAGGTAAATTGGGTCATCCAAACAAACAAAAACCAAAAAAAGCGCAAGTACTAGAATGTAATTTTTGATGGTCCAGGAATATTTACGGTTGGGTTTTGGCTTCCCAACCCAACCGTGAAATTGGTATTCATATCTATGGTTAGGTTTTGACTGAAAAACCAAACGCAAGTATGGCATGAAAAAAAAATCAGTTTTACGGTTGGGTTTTGACTCAATAACCCAACCATAACTCTGGGAATTATGATACTGACAGTTTTACGGTTGGGTTTGGACTTGCGAACCCAACCGTAAGTAATTATTTGTTTTATTTTTTGACTTGATTTCTCCTCTGTTTGATTTCCAACTTGAAATTGGTGTAAATAAATCATGATTTCTACACAAATTTAGCTACACAAATCTTGTTGCACTTGAAATTTAGCTAGACCAAAAACTTACTCATCCATTCTAACTAAATTGAGCAACATTTGTCCATTAACTCTTACATAAACCAAGAATAAAGTTCGAACTAAAACTCAAAAGATTAATTCATCGCAAGAAGTTATAATCCACCCACAAAAATAACCAAGTTCTATACAATTTTGATATTGAAGCTGGCATTAAGGAGAAGGAGGAGGAGATTCTTCAACACGAGTATTACGACAACAACGACAAACTCTTTTGTGGTCGTGCTACCAAGACCACGAGTACGAGGACCAGCACGACCATCACGACCACCACGACGACCACGACCTTGCACATCCTCGGCTTCATCATGTGTGTCTTTATCACTGGGTTGCGGCTCACTTTGGCTAGTAGTCGCACCTCTTGGATCGCTCTACTCTTGTCTTTAAGCTCTGCGCCAACTCATTGTCGTTTGATTCATGAAGCTTACTCATTTTGTGTTGGAATGCTTTTTTTTTTTATCGACCGTCATAACATCACCTTTTTTTACGCATGGATCCATAGTCTCTGCCAATGCAAGTCCTTTCTTTTTCTATTCACATATGAAAAACAAATATTGATTGAGTCTTTAGTAATAAATCTTAAAAACATTAATAACATAAGTAATTTACAAACCAAATTAAAATATGCCTTTTTCCAAACATCAATGAGACCATCTCATGTGTTGTTTGCTTGACCTCTTTGAATTATTCTCATAGCTTCCGGATCAATATTAATCACATTAGGATGACCAAAATGACGATACCAATCCAAGTAATATTCTATGGTATCTTTTGTGTCCGAAATTGGATTTACCTCCTCCATTCGGATTGGTATTCCGGTTTATGACGTTTGTTCCAAACTGCGACCGAAGGCGTTGGGATGTAGTTGAGCACGATGCTTGGGCCTTCGATCATGGATCCAATCACACACAATTTAAAGGCTTCGATTGTTACCTTGGTTTGGACAAAGCCATATTGACGGAGAGTTCGACGAGGGTTGCACATCATGAACCCAAATAGATGGTACAAAGGCCCGTTGTACCCTGCCACGTCAGTAAATTGACGTACATCTTCTTCATCATTTATGTTAATCTTCAAATAAGGATCAAACAACACATCTTCTACGGTGAAAGCATCAAATTCATTCATCTTCTTTGCTATCTAAACTTCTTTCCGATTTGACTGAGTACTGGTGAATCTGAATTTCTTTCCTGTAGGTCCAGTAAAATCACAGCTCCACTCCATCTTAGGAGCCAGGCTCGGAAAGTGATCATAGACCCATGCCTATAAAGATAACAAATATTAATATAAGAGAATGTGTAAAAAAAATTGAAGTTAAACATTAAAATTCACCCAATAAGTTACCTGAAGAAGACCAGTATTCCCGACAATCTCAGTACCTCCAACCCTCGAAGTTTTTCTAAGGTTGGAAAGTAGGTAAGCGAGGGTAGGATTGCCCCATGAATACTCATGCGTCTTTTGGAGATCCTTCAACCACTGTAGAAAGTGAACGTTGACCATATTTCCTGAGTTATCACCGAAAAAGATGGTACCAAGCGTATACAGCAGATACATTTTGGTTGTATGCATAACTCTAGTTTCATTTATCACGACCCCATCCTTTTCCAATTGCAGGGTTCCTCCAAACTTCTCCCTCAGATTACGCAACAAGATCTTCTTGGTCATACCTAAACCTTTCTTTGTTGCTTCACCAGGTTTATCTCCAGCATCCAGTTTAAACTCTAACTCGGCTTTTGTCCTCTCACATCCAAGTGTGTCTTTAATAAGGACACAGAGATCACTCCAAGACAACTTGTTGTCAAAATCTTCATGCACAGCTTTTTCTTCAACTTCTAAGAGAAGAATTGACTTGACATCATCCGGCATTATTGTCATCTCGCCAAATGGGAGATGAAACGTATTGGTTTCAGGACAATAGCGTTCCCTGAAGGCTGTGCAGGTAGCACTGTCATATTCCAACATAGAATTGGTAATTCCGGGAGCTAACCCTTTATCATTTACGAGATCACGGACGATTTTACATTCTTCAGCTAACGGCCAATGTTAATCCCTTTGACGAACCAATTTCTTCACGGCCTGTGTATGATCTTACAAAGAATAAAAATAATTTTTTTTAATCAAAATCATACCAACAAGTTATAACTTGAAGTTAAACAAAGAAAAATTTAACAAAAAAATAAAAGTTTTTAGATTTTTACCCTAGTCTCAACAACTTTGGCAGCCTATGAATGTGGATAACCAAATAATATTGCAGACTTATCTGGGGCCTCACCCCAAAGTTTCACATTCTTCTTCTTAGACAACAACACGCCTTTGCCTTTGGGAATATGATTGCCTTTCGGTGAAGGTTTCTTCATTGGCTTTCTTTCCTTCACTTGAGGTTGAAGCGAAGCAACAACAATTTTTTACCTTTGCCTTAATCGACAAATTGTTCTCCGTATGTCTCTTCTTCATCATCACATTCTTCCTTTTGTGGTGGTTCTCTAATCACAAGTGCACATCCACTTACCACCGGTAGATCTTCGAAGTCTTGGAAAATATGGGATTCCTCTTGAGGTAGTACTTCTTGTTCTAGAGCTACTACCCCCTACCTTAAAATTATTCTTCTTCTTATCGTTCTTTCTCAAGACTCTATTATCTACCCTAAAAGAACTTCGTGGCGAGGGGTGGGAGTGCGATCAATTGGTGTTAAATTACTACCTCTCTTGTTCTTGGGTTTTTCCCTATTCTTATTCCTATAACATACAAGAAATACAAATTGAAAGCACAAGTTAGATAATTTCCAAACAATTCAACACAAACAATCAAAAATTTAAAAATTCAGAATTTTTTACGGTTAAGTTACACATATCGAACCCAACTGTAAATAAATTTACTGTTGGTTTTGGCTTTAAAACCAAACGTAAACATATTTTTGTTTGGTAAATGACATTCGAAACCAACAGTAAATAATCATCAAAAAAAATTGAACTACCCAGGAAAATTTACGGTTGGTAATTGACAATCGAACCCAACCATAAAATAATTACGGTTAAAAAAACCAAACGTAAATACCAATTTTTTTTACTGCAAGTGAATTTACGGTTGGAATTGAGAATCAAAACCAACCGTAAAATTTCATCTTCATCTTCTTTATTCAAATTTACGGTTGGGTTTTGAAATAACCTAACGTAAAAAGAAAAAAAAAAGTTATGTTTGGGTTCCCAACCGTAAGTTCTTCAGAACTTGTATCTACTGTTGGAATTTGAACAGAACCCGGCCGTAAAAATAATGAAAACCTAATTTTTTTCCTTTAAATCAATCATTCTAACACATTACAATCACAAAAAGGAAAAAAAATAACATGGATTTTTGTTGAATCATACCTCATATATACCATTTTGCTGGGTTGGGGAGTTTGATTGGCTTCACCACAATTTCTTGATTTGGTTGGTTTGAATTGTTTGATTGATTTTGATTTAAATCACTATTACCTTCTATACCTTTAATAGAATTTATAATCTTTACTATAGTGTTTGAGCGACGGTTATAAATTTTTCGAATGACGATTAACCAAAGATGATGAATTTGATGGAAAAGAAAATAAAGAGGTTACGGTTGGGAGAGGTTTTGATATTGAAAATAAAATAATAGTTAGGGTTTTATTTTTTTGTTTTAGGTTTTATTTTTTTGAAGGGTAAATTAGATCTTTTATAGATTAAAAGATAATATAGACATTTACTATTATCATAGGATATTCATATCCAACTATTAAATTACCCTTAAATCTAAAAAACTCCTCTAATAAAGGTGTAAGCCCGTGTACAAGGATTCAAAAAAAAAAATTGGGGAACTTAATAGTGTATATTATTTAATCTTTGCTTGTGTCTGTAGTGTACAACGTGCATAGTGGAACCATTTGTTATCCAACCTGGTACTTGTAATACTCCTTATTGCATGGAGCTGTTGTCTGGAGTATAATGAACCAAGTCAACTCCTTCATGCTAACGACAAACTATACTTATCTAATCTAGTATTAACAGCAATTTGCTAATTATTTATATCTCATATACGAGTATTTTTTTATCACAAAATAAATAATATATATTTAAAGATCAAATTGTCCGATGGTTCACATTTGGGTCATAGATATTCGCAATGCTTAGCGGTGTAAACTACAAGGAACCATCTTTAATTGAAGGAGAAGCTGTGAGACTGTGACATTAAGTCAAGCTTCTTATATTTTTCATTTAGTGTTAGTATCTTTTTTTTCATTACACAAAAGCCAACTACCTACAGTTCATTTGGTGCCTGTTAGTGTCGCTTAAGCTTTATGGACTGAAGGTAACAGTAGGAGGATTTTTGATGCGAATAACATTGTCAAGAGTGAAATTGATGTAAGGTTAAGAGGCAAGACCAATGGTTTTTGCATGAGCTTTTGCTGCACGAGTAAAGTTGCATGTCAACTTTGCTAACTCAGTTTCCGATTGTGACTCCCTCTTAATAGGGTGGGTTTCTTTAATGGAATTATATTATATAATCGTAGGTTTTTGAATAATCTCATGTTCACCAACAATCAATTCCCCACTTTCATTACAAACACTTTGCCTTAAAGTCAATAACGCAAATTTGTAGTTGCACACAACATGGAAGGGCATTGACATCAACCATACGTTTATTGCTAAATTTAATTATTTTTCTCGAATTCAGAAAACCCATCACTTTAATTGTTAATGAACCTAATCCTTACTTAATGCTTATGAATTTGGTTTTGCACTGTTTCTATCGAGGACTAAGATGACGGTCACAATCGAATTGATTGGCAGACACACACATTTACTTGATGTTTTTGGAAAGAAGAACCCATTTCTGTAACTTACTTGACTAGACTAGATAATAATCCAGTTGGACCACCACCATTTATTTTAGTGATGGAATTGGGATCTAAAGCTCATCTGGTGGAGGTTCCCAAGAGCTGTGCCATGCAAGTGACTTGTAACTTAGAAGGAACAATTACGACAAATCAACGTAGAATTGCAATATGCATTGAATTCCAGCTGAGGAGCAAAAGGAGGAATCTGCCCGAGTGGCTTGCATCTAATTTGGGGGAGCCAATCGGCCACACTGGAACTGAGACACGGCTTAGACTCCTTTAAGAGATGTAGGGGTGGGGAATTTTCCGCCATGGTCCACCTGATGGAGTAGTGCCGTGGGAAGAGGAGAAATAACTTGAACCAAATTTGAGATAAATCTGGACATAACAGCTCACAGATCATGATGCAGATCTGAGTGCCACAGCCCTTATATTTAAGTGTCTATAAGAACAATCATATTCATGTAGGATATAAGTTATCAAACATATGTGAGACAGAAAGCAAAAATGACTTGTGTCAAACGCCTAATAGGAGAGCTGAGATTTTCTGCAGTTAAAGCAGATATGCATTCAGTTCAATTTTCATTTCACTAAGTTGATGTATGACTACCGGTCTACTTCACCTGTAGCACAACAGATACACATATATAATAAGGATAAAGATATCATTTACATTCCTTTCTTATGGATGAACTGAAAATTTTACTGGATGCGTCTTTCACATTCCAACTTGTTAACAACGCAGGTTTGTCAATCCTCCTGAAGTAAGCAATGGAAGAAATTGAACAAAATGATTATTTGCGTGTTTTTAAAACGAAATGTCCTATGAGTGTGAGTTGTAACATGCCAACCTCCAAGTCCGGCCTGGAATTGTATGCCCAGTTTCGATTATACTCCAAGGACACTGCTCAAGAAACCCCTATAACAGAAACAACATCAATAATTTGTGCAAGGAAGTGACATTGGTCTGTTCTACTTCTGTTTAGAGATGTAAAAGAAATAATTACCAAATTCCTGAGGGTTCCTTTTCTCTGTTTCTGTATGTGTTGAACAAAAGAAAAGAGTTCTTCAGGACTAATTTAATTCAAGGTTAAAAAGTGTTGAAACTAGTTGAAGATATATCAAACTCAAAGAATTTAGTCACAGTTTACCTAGGCTTTCCTTCAAATGCATCATTAATCTCATCAACACCTGGTTTATTCAAGAATGTGGCCAGGATAAAGTACTTCTCTTTACCAGGGGATTCGTCTACCCTCTTGTAGACTTCGTAGCGGTATGGGTAAGCCATCCTGGAAACACAAGGTGCACAATAGTCATTGACCCCATTCCAGGATATATTTTACCACATTAGTGTTCAAGCTCCCATTGACATAATAATATCTTGAAGAGATAATTATTGATTTATTTACGATGAGAAAGGTTTATTTTTCATCAATGATGGTAAACCAATAAAGTTGGAACCCTCAAATCTGTAAACCCAAATACTTATTCAAATTCCATCAATGTTGTTTTGCACACATAAAACTTAACAAGATTTCAGCAAACAAAGTCCAGGGTATATTTTTCATTTCTCACCTCAGAGCACCCATGATTGGGTACTGTGTCCCAGCATAAAAAAGAAGCCGAAAGGCATAGCAATTTTCAAAAGACGCTGCATAGTCCAGTCTTTTATCCCTTCCCATTGTCTTCAAGAAAAACAACAGAGTTGAGAAACTTAAGCACTAGACTCCTGCTAGCTTGTCCACTTGCTGGTGGTGAAAACATTAAAGGGTGCACTTACTTGCATAATGCCACTTGAAGCAGGTAAATCCTGCATTTAAATAAAATTAGAGATAAATTCAAACACAAATCGTGTTATAATTGTCAAGATCACACCAACCTTCCCCATATAAAAGAAAGAAGAGTAAAAGAACAGTGAAAAACATAAGAATTGAAATTTTCATGGCAAAGAAGAGTGAGAAACTCCATGCAAATACGCAATTGATAGGACCATTTTAGAACCATCTGAAATACAACCTTGAGCCGAGGGTTGACAATAATGACAGGACGGCTCCCAGCAGCATCGGTCATAGCCCTCAAATCCTGTGTATTAAATGTTTATGGATGGTTAATGGGAACCTAATATTGAGAACATATCTACAAGATATCTGGCATACTGCAAACACTAGAAAACTGAAAGACACTCACATCAATTATACAATTTCCAACAGCATTTTGAGGAGCCACAAGAATAAATATGTCATCTTGCTCAGTAACCTCTTTGCCACCTACAATTGAATGGAGAACAGAGAAACTTAATAAAGGCATTAGCATACCCTTCAGTATTTACTGGAGAAGTATCTTGTTTGCCTCAAACAGTTAGATCATGCTTACTTTTTCAAAAAAAAAAAGGAAAAAAAAAACAGCAAACTCCAGGGGAGGGACTAGAAAAATAAGAGAAAAGCAACAAGAGGGGGACAAAAAACCCAACCTTCCAGCAAAATAAAAAAGACACTTAAAACATATGTATAAAGCACTAAGCGTGAGAGCTCGAAACTGCACCCCACCGATACATTAAGACAAGCATTGCCTTCATTATACATGTTAGAAACCTGAAATGGATGTAGACTAAGAATGTTATACAACTTTCCCATCTGACATGAATGAACCATCAAACCTGAATTTTCATGTTAAAAGCCATCACAACTATCATCGAGTCAAATCCTCAATTACAAGAGCCCAATCTTGCAATTTTGATTTATTTGACATACGTGTATTGTAGTTTTGCTAGTCGTACTACCAATTCTTTCTCAATTTATCACTTTACTTAAAATTGTAGACTCCAAAAAATTTGAAGGAAGAGAGCCCACTGTGGATGCTCTAAGGAACAATGACAGGAAAAAGCAAACATTTGTATACAAACAGTTGATCCGAAGGAAGACTTTTTCAAGTTAAAAGCAAATTATATTATCATACTGCAAGTTGAAACAGTCTCATACCTATCGAACCGATTGTGATGAAATTTCCCAGGGCACCATCCTCCCCCCAATCCATGTACTCCAAAATCTTACGTGTTCCGGCTAGCTGCAGTGGCATCCCAGCAAGTGCACCTTCTCCCATAGACCCTTGAACACAGACCTTATAAGAAGACAGAAACGTACAATGCTTTTAACAATTATCCACTTGCTTCTTTTAACTAAAGGAGGTTCAGTTCCAGCTCATAACTCGGAAGGAAGATATTACACCTTTACGCGCTTCCCATCATCAGCAAATGAAAGAGCAAGAACTCGAACGAGTTCCATTAAAGTACCAATTCGATAGACATCCTACAGGATGCACATATCATAGTTAATGTCGTTTTAGATCAGTCAAACTTTTGAATAAGCAAACCAAGAAGTCCTCTACCATTTCGGGGTTTAGTTCTGGAATAGTGATCGCCACCTATCAATTTCAAAATTTCACGTCAAACAAGAGAGGCCACAGCATTAACAGAAACATCTACAAGTTTAACTGATGGATACCGTGAAACATGAACTAAAATAAGAACAAAATGGAAAGGTAGAGAGATTATTTGACCTTCAAACGAGTTTTTCCATCAGCTATAGCCCTTTGAGTAGCTTGCAGAACATCATCGTAGAAATATTCTCTTATTTCTCTAGAATGAGGAATGTTATTTAATCGGGTAGGTATACCTCTCCAGTTATCCTGGCAAAATCTTTTCCAAGATAAGAAATTCACGATGCTATAATATGTTAATTCTTACAGTTTCCTCTATCAGATCTTACTCCTCCGTAATTAGAAAGACTTGGAAAATATTGGAAACATCATCATTATGTTAACAATAAACATACCTGCTTTGTGGACGACGCCTTTAACTGAACATCGCTTACAGCTTTTCCTAGTCACGAGAAAGCACGTTGAGAAATGTTTAATTAATCACATGTTAGAAATTGAATAGACCACTGGTAGTCCATAATCCAAATCAACGTGAAAAATGTAGGGCCAGGGGTGTTACTGTTATGGAGTAAAGATACGGTCAAAACTGGAGAAGTAAGAATATAATCAAGAAAGTAGTAAATGTATCAACCAAAGGATGCCATATGTTGGCAGTACATGGGATCTAAAATTATGAATGACAGAAATGTAAACATCGATTATGACCATGCATATAGAATTACAACAAACACACCACAACCACAGATTACCAAAAGTTTTAAATGAGAAACACATTCTGGACTAGTTACAAAGACGTCCGGCGATAATGACAAACACTGGTAGCATTCCCCGATTTGGTGATCAGTAGCATTGCATTTGTTAGGATATTAATACTCTTCAGAACATGGTTTAAAATACAGATAGAGTGATGACTATTTTTGGGTTGGTAGCTCCAATTACATGGTTGTTGACAATTTTGATCAAGGTTGGATATTTTGTTGATTTCGATATATACCGGTACTGATATATTTTCACATTAAAGACCTTCCTTCTTCAACATGCCTGATATTTTTATTAAAACAAGATTTTAAACTTGGGAAACACCTCTATGCTTCAAATAGGTTTAGAAAGGCAGTAAAGCATAAACATGCACTCATTTCAGGATTTTAGGTTTTTTCGTATTCATAGTACACTCTTAGCTTCTCCTAGATCATAAGAAAGAGAATGTTCATATAAATAAAGTATGGTAAAAAAGAAAACTCCAAACTCAACTCCAGGTACACTAACAATATCACTAATTGTTGAGAATTCGGTTTTATCCTTGATACACATTTATACCGGAGATAATCTCTAAATGTTTAAGAAGTAGTTACCTGCGGCTATCATCTTTAACTTGTCCTTCTTGACTTGTGAAAGCAACGAGTCTATTTCCTGAAAAACTACTCCTTTCTGACGATTCCCATCAATCTGTACTCATAAGTCATAGTAAATTAGGATCATTTTACAGCTTGACTCTAGGGATGTATAAGGGGAAAACAACCTAATACAACAAAGTACAGTAATACCTTATTCAATATGTCCGAGTATGTTGATGCGATAGATTCAGCATTTCGCTTATATGTTTCTACGCGTGCTTTAACCTAGAAAACATAAGGATAAATATACATAAACCATGTGGCACTCTCCAAAAATCATGATAAAGTCAAATCGGCCAACCTGTTACAATGAGATATGACTTTACCCAGTTACTCTAATCAAATCAATTATGCTTAGATTAAATGTGAGGAGGCAATGGTTCCACATTTTGGATAGACAAACAACCATTTCACGTTATGTTAGACACAGACATATTTGCAAAGGGCTGATAGCAGTAACCTGACATAAGCTGTAGGATTTCAGGACATTAACTGTTTTCAATCTAGCAAAGAATTATCCCCTCCAAATTATGATACTACCACATCCAGAATCTTCTGTCAATAAATGTCATGGCCATGTCTTGCCAACGCATATTTGGAGTAAACAACTTAAATGAACATAAATTGATACAATTTGTAAAATTCAGGCAACCTTTTCATGAGTGTCATCGGCACGAGTGATAATCCTAGCCTTAATTTCATCAGTCTCTGGAGGGAAGTTTTTAATGTGGTAAATTTTCCCAGTCACTGGATCCAACCGTCTCCCGACGCATCTGTCGATTAGAATTTCATCAGGAACCTGAATATTAACAGATATAATTACCGTAAAAATTTCATAGTTTCAAGGTATAAAGTTGTAGGTACTTGACTCACAGTATGACATCCGGCTAAAGGTCCATTACAAACACTTGCGAAAAACATTCCTTAGCAAATCAAAACACACTAAACAGCAAACAAATATGAGAGAGTTGAGTGCATTACATCTAAGACAATGTATATGTCATGTCTAATCAAGAGCTTTTCAAGACTTTGCGCTTGCTCAGAACTTCGTGGGTATCCATCAAGTAGCCACCCTTTCGTCTTTGCATCTTCTCTGGATAATCTTGATGTCACCATCTAAAAGTCAAGAAATATTCATTCAAACTTAACTCTCTTTAAGTAAAAACACAGACAATTGCAACAACAGCAACAACATTAATTATACCGATGTGACAATTTCATCAGGAACCAGACATCCATTATCCATGTATTCTTTAGCTTTATTTCCAATTTCAGTCCCCGATGATACTTCAGCTCTTAGTAGATCTCCAGTTGATATGTGTACCAATCCATACTTAACAAAATCAATCAAAAACAATAGTGAAAAAGAAAACAGCAATTTGGTGTTTAAAAGAAAAAAAGAAATCAAAAATTAATCGCGAAAAATTATTAAAAAAATCAAAATTCACCTTCTGAACGATCAATTCACATTGAGTTCCTTTCCCTGATGCTGGTGCTCCAGATATCATCACCTTCAACGGCTCATTACTTGCCAAACATTTTACTTCAAATCCCTGCCAGACGAAGAAAAGAGAGAATGAGTACAATCGAACGAACTTATTGGTATAAAAATTTCAATAAAAAGGGGAATTTAGTAACCTTAGATTTAGGGTTTATTATCTTTGAACCAAAATGCGAAGAGATGTTTAATGAGGGAGAGATAGAAGAAGAACGGGTGGAAGAAATCGAAGAGAATGAGGAAAGACGAAGACATGTAGTAGTAACGGGAGGAAATGAAAAGGTGCCATTACTGCTGTTGCTGTTGTAGCAGTGAATTGAAATCGTTGAGTTTAGCGCCACCATTTTTTTGGTCTCATATGTTTTGGAGTAATAATTTCTAAGTATATTAAAAAATGAGTATCGAGATTGGGTAGAGAAGTAACAGTAGAGAGGAGAGGGTGTGGCTGATAATAACTGACAAACGGCTACCACGTAAAAAACCCGTAGGTGTCTAATTTACTATTAGGAGGTATGGGCAATTCCAATGGGATGGACAAATGTGGCTGCATATGGTTCGGCTCCCCTTATGATTGTAGCTAAGTTGAATTATTCTCTACCGATTATACCAGGTGGAAATTGACTTGGTTTTTATACAAAAAAATTAATCGTAGTTAGTAGCTTTTTTGAATTATTCCTTACCGATTATACCAGATGAAAATTGACTTGGTTTTTGTATAAAAAAAAATCATATAATCAACAACTTGTTTTAGTTACTAATCATCGATTATCAGTTGAAATTTGACTTGATTTTATCGAAAATTAAAGATTATTAGTAGACAATTTGAATTATTATCCACTTATTAAAGAGAGTCGGAAACTCAATTTAAGTTTTACTTGCCGATTAAAATTTGCAGTATCACATTAAAAACGAAAGACCTAAATTTATAGCATTTCATTAAGGGTAAAAATCTGGCATGATTCCTATAATTATATTGTAAAGGAAAATAACTAAAGAACTTATAGCGTTACAATGTATGAAAAGACCTAACATAAATCGTAACATTACACTTGAATAATTAATCTTGGTTGAAATCCGCACAATTGTCTTTTAAAAATCATAACATTCATTATGATTTAATTCTTTGTTATAGGCTTCAAAATATCGGGCAAGAGCAAAAGGTTTCAGAAAATAAAACAAATGAATAATAAGTTAATATTAAATCTGATTTTGAGTATGAATTATTAGATTCGTACTCGCCTCTACATGCATCATCTGGGATGAGCTTGCTTAGCGCGGTTATTTGCTCTTGAAAATTACAAATCTCTTTGAAGAGCCTATCGAATCTTTTGCTAAAAACTTTGTATGATCTTCTATCTCGATTACCGTCTAACGCCACAAAGATTATAAAAACATGGTTCCAAAACTATTCATGGGTTTACCATAATCTAATGTCAAGACCTTCGTCATGGCTTTTGGTCGCATTCCACGCTCTAACAATAGCAACATCTTATTCTTAAATATAGAGAATAACCATTTTTTTTTATTGAGGAAGAGATGAGAAGTTGAATCAAATAAAATTTTAAAATTTAGGGAAGGACAAATTCTTTAAACCAATAAAATGATTTTATTCACCCACGGAATAACAATTTTTCTATCCTCGAACGACTCCTCATAAACCGCACTTGTGGCCGTAAATGTAACAGAAAATCCTTTTGTTGGTGGAAGAAAATATAGTACAATACAATTCAATGAGTCCATTAAAAGATACGCACTTTGCAACATTATCATCCAATACTTACCCCCAATTTTTTTCAATCCCTTTCAACATTTAACATGAGATACCGAATATTTAAATTCATGTTCTTTAGCTTTTCTATATCCTTGTCTAATCACTTCAATATAGAACTCTTTGTCTTTTAGTAGTTGGATGATCATCTTGTTTCTTACAAATTATTGTCGGAAAGGTTCTCTGTAACCGCCTTACATACGTGTCTGATTGTTCCGCCGCAACATGAAATTCACAATTAGCATCCCCATCTACTTTGTATGTGGACAAAACAAATTGATTAATGATTAGAAGGAATTGTTTCAAATACTCTCCGTATATGGTGTACGTAGTATGGCCTTCCTTCTGGATCCCTAGGAGTACGAAGAGTACCCTCCTTATATTTTATTGTCACAGTTTCTATTGTCTAGATTTGTTGTGAGGAACCCACTTACTCAACAACTTTGAAACTTCCTTGAGTCTCCACCAAAATACCCTTTTCATTCCGCTTGTCTTAACTTATTTGAGAAGAATTTGTAGAGACCCTTAGTTTGACTTGTCGTTCCTAGGTGCAACTTCATCCTTCCTCGGACGATCCCTTTTCTTTGGAACCGACGCCTCCTTGTACCTAGCGTCGGAATGCTCATGCTGGAAAAGGTCCCTTTAATTAGACAACAAATCCTTTAATTTTTTTCTTTGTTGTGTCCTTGAATTTTTTGTGGGGGTCTACCTGTCGGAGGTCATTTTGTTGGTTCTTCAATGGCCCTTAAACATGGGTGAAGAACTGCCTCAAATGGTGCATCAATGTTTGTTCTTGTACCCCATTAGAGTTTGAGTAAACCACGACTAGTCATCGATACATCTTTGTATTCCTAAACGTTACACCATCAACTTGTGTGGGGTTTGTGTAAAAGACAATTTCCTCTAAAACGGATCAACATCATTAATGTTAATCACTTCATCAACCCTACGAAGTATATGATGATAGTAGTCCAATGCCCATCATCGTCTTACAATTGCAAACCGAACTCGACGTCTTGTGCTCTTTGTAAAACTTCAAATATTTCACCAAGTGATATATTACCCACCAAGACAGTTTGTAACCTATACCCCTGGGAATCTTTCATGGTCTAAATATACCAACGAGAATTTATTCCGACTTTTTTCCATTGCCTTTGTTAATCCTTGTGAGATCACGATTGGCGTATTCATGGATAACTTCATGGACTGTAACAACCCCATTTTGACTCCCGATAAGTATTTTCTTTAGACGGCCATGGGAAAGCTCTTCCACACTTGTTGCCTCATTTTTGAAATGTTTATATTGATAGGTTCATGCATAATCTTATGCGGTCCCGACCATTGGTAATTTTTACAATAGTCCATTGCTTTTGAAGTAATTCTTTCTCCCTTTGGCAACAAACTGCCCAAAGTTAGATTTATATTATTTTTTGATCATCGTCCAAACAACTCCAACCCATGTTTTTGATAAAAAAAACAACAATTTTTATCCTCCCCCAACTTTTCATCAAATATATTTTTTCTCTTCCTCTTATTTTTCCTTTGTTAGTTTACTAAAACGTTCATCATCTTCCTTCACCCTCTTAGTACCTTTCTGTGGCTTTGGAAATTGAATATGATGCCTGCAATTCGTTTTGATGTTGTTTTGTCATTGTAGATGGTGGGTTTTTGACAAGGGTCAGAATTATAAAATCGTCATCCTGCCTAATTGCATGAACATAAAAGTATCCGCGCATGTTTGCACGTATATTTCTGACTTCACAATAAAATACGAAATATTGTATTTTAACCTATATTTCATAGGAGAATTAAGAATACAGTCTCTACAAATAATTACGAGTGTTCTATATTGACACTGTAGTCTATCTAATAAATCTCAAGCTCCTAGATGGAGTGCCCACTAGTATATAACAACTTGAGACTTCTCTAGTATTATTCATAGAGTTTGTTCTGTATCCAATGACTGCTTTAGTGTTATTCGTATAGTTTGTTCTGTATCCAATGACTACTCTAGTGCTATTCCTAGAGTTGTTATGTATCGAATCTAGTGCTATTCCTAGAGTTTGTTATGTATCGAATGACTGCTCTAGTGTTATTCCTAGAGTTTGTTTTGTATCCAATGACTTCTCTAGTCTTATTTAAACAACATCAATTTACTGTTATATGCACATTCTGAAATTAACTAATGCCTGATCTCCAAGAACGCATTCTAGCTTATTATCTTGCTTGAAAAGAGCACACTAGAATTCATCTTCCTGACTCTACAAAAATATGTCACTTTAGCAATATGACCAAGGACGCGCCATAAAATATGCATCGTTCCTCTTGAACGTGCTACAATCAAAGAGCAATGCCTCTAAAAGTGCACGATATGCCTTAACACTAGGCTAGCCCTAACTTCTCCGCGCTAGCATTAGCTTATCAAGTCACGTCCCCAAGGAACGCACCACAATACTTTACGGTGGCCAAAGTTGGTCAGCGCTAGCCAAACCTTAAGCGCAACATCACTTAGGATGCCTCCTCATGGATGCGCCATGCTTTGCCATACAGAACTGCTAGCCAAAAATAGGCAACTTCCTCAAGGGATGTGTCGTACTTGAGTGCCAAACCGCTAACTTGTTTTAGGTCGCGTCCTCAAGGGAGGCGCCATACTTTGCGTAGCATCAAAAGCATTAACTCATTAGGCAGCGTCCCCAAGGGACATGTCGTACTCAGTGTTAGCAACAAAAGTGCTAACTCATCACGTCGCGTCCTCAAGGGACGTGTCGTACTCAAGCGTTAAACGCTAACCGGTTCTAGGTCGCGCCCCCAAGAGACGTTTCATACTTCGCTAAGCTCAAAACACTAACTTTGCAAAGGCAAGAAGTTTTTGCTAGAACACAAGAAGACATGACTACCTCTCAGAAAGAGGTACTCATTTGTTTCAAAACCCTAACGAAGCAACTTTTTCTGGAACCAATTTGGAACCAGTTGCAGAAATCAACGATTCCAAGACTACCGATGTCAATATCTCCAGAATCAACATTCAAGAAAATGTCGATATGCTCATTCAAAGAGGACAATCAAGGAGCCAACAACCCAACCTCATTACCCATGAAGATCTTGAAAGACTTTTACAATTTCCAGGAAAGGAGGGACAAGTCTCACTTTATCAGCACCATCCTCAACAAGCATGCGAGAGGGAGTCTTCATATGGTTTTAAGTTTGGGAGAGGACCTTATCCACATCAAAATCAATGGTAACTCTTGTTCCTTTGTTAGCAAGCTCATATCTCTTATTTTTTGGTC
>JAJJMC010029784.1:11752159-11883207 GCA_023531435.1 Papaver californicum
CTTTCTAAAAGTAGAGAGGTTGCAGTCATATTAGGTTATAACATCTCACCCACAAAAATCTTGAGCATCAACCATAACTCACTATACATACTCATAGATGTCATATGTATTCTATCTTGACCCAAATTATTTTAGAATAACCTTAAAATGGCGAGGAGTATGAGTTAAAATCCATACGGAGGCACTTAATCGCATGTGTTGTATCTTTGACCAACTAAGAGCTTCCACAATCATGGAGTCATAAGCCATATATGGAAGAAGAAAAATACAATCGTAGTTGGGGTGCTAAAGGTGTCAAAAGCCAAAAAAGCTATAACATGAAGTCAAATTTGGCTACCCAATTTGGCAAAAACTAAATATAGCTAGACGCTATTATAAGGCCAAGTCTTATGCACACCTCTCAAAATGGGTTATTTGTCCAGCCACGTGGATGGACAAATGTGTTTCTCCATTATGTTAAACTAGCAAATTTGAGTGGAATGATATATTTAATTGTATTTTGTGGGACTTTTAACAATAAAAAATATGTTTATATATTTGGTGGGTTTTTTAGATATTATAATATATTTAGTGGGACCATTGTACAATAAAAGTTGGTTAAAATAACTAAAAAGTAGGAAAGATAAATATCAAATAATTAATGAGAAATACAGTGTTTATCGCGGGAGATAAATTGTTGATCGCTAGACATACACTTTGTCGAGCGACCAAGTCTTTATCGCTCGACCAAGACTATGTTGCGCAGTGCATCTCCTCAAATCAAAGCATTTGAAAGGTCATTTTGATCATTTGCTACTTCCATAGCGACTGTTTTTGATCAAATATAATCATTTGCTATGTGCATAGGATTTGGCCTAAGATATATGCATATTTGAGACGGGTTTATAATCATCGTTTCATCATAGAGACGGGTTTAACAATATTGTCTCATTTTCAAACGCATTTATAACTAACGTTTGGATATAGCATCACATCCACCACTGTTCTAGATTAAAAAAAAAAAGAAAGCAATTTAGCAACTCATGATCGTAGAAGTTCTAAGGATTTAGAAAAGACATGGAGGAAATTTCCAACCCGTTCATTGTAAAATCGAAAGAATAACGAGGAAGAAAATTGAAGAAGTTGAGACACTTGCAAAAGAAAAAAAAACCAAGAAATTTTTGTGTATTGAATTGTAATGTGGGGTATAATAAGTATAAATTCCCCGATATGCATTGTGCTTTTGAGGTAGCAGGCAGGTGACAACACATAATATCTATCCATATCCATGCCTTAAATACGATGATACAATATCAGAAACCAGTTACAAGAAAACACGTAGTACATTATGTTCCGGTCTCACAATCTCAGCTGCGACATCCACTTCTTCTTTTATTTCATTCCCTTCTCTTGCGTAAAACAAACTCCACATTCTTCTCACCTCCTGTTTAAAACGTCTACTATCCTATTATATCTTTTCAGGTATTCCTTACCTGCAAAATCTAAGCCGTCAATTAGGACGGCAATGAATACCTGATGGTTTTGACAATAAGTCATAAAACAACAAAAGCCTGTGCAAGTTTATTGAATCACTTTTTCTCGTTATAGAATATACGTGTGGCAATGCACAGGTGATGGTGGCAGGGAGGTCACGCTCTTTCCACAACTTCTTCGCTCCTTTTCTGTTTATTTTGTTTGAAAAGCCCTAGAAAAAATAGAGTACAAGAGAAAGAGTGGGTGTGATCTTTCACAACTTAAAAGTAACGTGGGTTATTAACCCACAAACAGAAAGACGAATTTTCAAAGGTGGGCGTGTGGATCTAAACACTTATATCCGGACTTCCGGAGCACTGGGAGGTCAACCTTCATTAGCAAGGGTTTTTATATGTGGTTGAAAGAGGATTTTCTTGCCAAAATAATCTTAATTAATGGTTAAAGTCTTCTCTTTTAAATTAGAGAATAAAATTGTTACATAGTTATTAACAACTCATCTAAAGCCAAACACTCTGATGAGCTTTTTATTTGGTTATAGCTTAAATCTAGTCAAAAATAATTATTATGGGATATTTCTTGGTTATAATCCGACCAAAACCTTTGATTTGGCTTGACGGATATTTGATCTCCGTCAGAAAAATATACTTTACGGAAACCCGATATACGTCTTATTTTTAACGGATTTTGAAAATTCATCTCAACAATAAAACCGAATTTGGATTTTTACCTACATCAACTCATATTATTTATATTTTAACTATTTTATTTACGTTTCCCCTATTACTTCAATATATTTCTCTTTTAACTATTTTATTTTCTCAAAAAAAAATTCTTATTATTTCTCCAAATTTCTATCTTCATTAGTCATTTTTTACCTATATTAACTCCTAATTTTTTTTTTTTTTTTAAAGCATAAATTTCTTTAGACTAATTAAAAGTTTATTATACAAGGGTATATGATACCCAAAAATTCATCAGTTACAACTGGAATGATATGACATGAATCTAAAGTAGCAAAACAATGGAGCAAAGCGGGAGTAGCGGTCTTCGGATCATAGTTGCATCGGGGGGAGATATTGGAGTCGAAGGCCAGAAGGCCTTCGTTCAATGCTTTCCACAAGAAAATATGTACTTTTAATGGACATGACAGAGTCTATAAGAGATTAGTTGGTGGTAGGGGTGTTCGATGTGCTTGATTGAAGATGCTAGTCAAGCATATGCTGAGGTGTACTGCCCAAACGATAACTGCATATCTCCTCTCTTTTTTGCTTGATCCATCAAGTGGTGATTACTGAGATATAATGCTACTAATAATGCTAATAAAATTGTGGGGATTACTGCTAATAATAATGCTAATAAAAAGATATTAGAGACTGAAATAAAGAAACAATGTGCTTTATAAGATATCACTTACAGCTAAGACAATTATAATGTGTTTCATAGGAGAACACTTACAAACCAGTACACAACTAAGTTTACAAAGAAAAAAGGTGAATGTAAATGCCTATTATCGAGAATTAAGGAAAAACAGACAGTCTAGGCTGTTTGCCGACCCAGTCTAACTAAACTAAGCTTTGTAAAGAGATGAGTTGAGAGGATACGTTTCATAAAAGATGATTGCGTTGTGGTGTGATATGGATAAGAAGTTACTCCGCCTTTGAGGTTTCTCATATACATCCTGAATTGGATTGGCCTCGGCCAAGTTGAGCCACAAACGATCCCATATCCACAAGTATCTTAGTCACGTACAATAAGGATCAAAACCACTAAATTAAGTATCAGAAATGTCTGCACCAGTAAAGATTCACCCAAAGTAGCTCATGCCTTTAGTCGAAAAAACTCTTAACTATTCCTGGTAAAGTTCGAACCTAATAAAAAAATTGACAGTCATATCCTCTAGCAGACAACCCTCCTCTTATCTTCCATACAACAATCTTTCATACAAACATCAAGGCACAAATGAACAACACCAATTAAACAAAACTCTACTGAGATAGTACAGCACCATCAAGGACTGGTGAGTTATCCACATGAATTAAGCATCATACAGGATTCAAAGCCATGGAAGCTTCGAGGTAATTAAGGAGTTGAAAAGGTAAAACAACCATTCATAACGAGGATAAGGTGTTTAGGTATTGTGGTAAAGGCTTGATAAGGTAGTTTACAAAGAACTTCAGAATACTGAGGAAGAAGCTAACAAAGGGAATTATAAGGAAAAGAAATCATAGGCATAGCTTGGGGTTTGTCTGGTTTTAAGGTTCTAAATGATTATATCAAGCATCAGATCCAAAAGATTCGTCTTACTAGGTAACAGGGAAACATAAGTGATATGGTAGAAGAAACATGGGGGAATGTGACATGAACGGGTTTTATGAGTTCACAAACCATTAAGCATCAATTGAATACGCTGAGATGGAATTGGGAAGCATCAAATAAGGGGAAACTAGACAAGTTGAAGGGGAATTAAAAAGTATTATAGAGAATACGAATCATGATGAATACCTGATCCAAAAGGAAATCAACTAAGAAACCCAATAGCAGAGGTCCTCGAAAATAAGAGGACGATTTGATGATGATTTCGCAAACGGTTCTTCTCTAAAATTTGAACCATAACAACACCACAACAGCAGTTACCGGTATAGATCCATGGAAACGAAGAGGATGATGAGATCTCGTGAATAAAAGAGTTAATTAGCAGTATCAGGACGGCAAACCTAAGGTTTAGCTGATTAGGGAAGAAAAAAAATCATGGTGGTAGTTTTAGTTTAGGGTTTTATTGTTTCTGCTACAGAGTTTTTGGTTTCTGCCTCTCACAAGCTAGAGAGAGAAAGTTACAGTGACATGTTGCTAATAAAAGAGTTTTTTTACGGTCGCTAATATTTATCTTTTAATTATTTTATTTACTTTAATTTATTTTAGTTCATAATTTTTTAAATTTTTTATCTTAGTTAGCCTGTTTTTTACATATATTAACTCATAATATTTCTCTTTTAAATATTTTATTTACTCTAAATTTTTTTCTATTATTTTTCTGATTTTTTATCTTAGTTAGTCGATTTTTTACCTATATTAACTCCTAATATTTATCTTTTAACTATTTTATTTACTTTACTTTACTTTTTTCTAATATTTCTCCAATACATTTCTCTTTTAACTAATTTATTTTTTTTCCTATTGTTTCTCTAATATATTTCTCTTCATTAGTTTAAATCTATAAAAAATACTAAATAATAAAAAAAAAGAATTGCAGGAATTCCTGGTATCCGTCTAGCACTATTTGGACGGATAATCAGTATCAGTCTCAATAAGCAAAGCGATAGCTTTTTACTATAGTGCAGTTTTTAGATCCTTCTTTTGCTTGGCTATAGCTAAGCTATAGCCAAGCAAAAAAGCCTCACCATAGTGCTTGGTCTAAGAGCAATGACTATGGACATACAAATCCTCTTCAAAATGAATGAGCTAGACCAACTTTTAGCAAATTAGGTGCTATTATGGGTGGGGGAAGTACCCCTTTCATCCAAAGTCTTTCGAGCAATCTGTCATACGAAAGAGTGGTCGTCGGTCTAGCTTAGAAGGGTAAACTTCAGCCGTCCAAATCAAACAAGGTATCTTTCCCTGTATAGGTATATTCTCCAATCTTAACCATATCACTCCGTCTAGGTATTCTTTCCCCGTTTGTCCAGAGAATCCCAGACGGTTGAGTAAAAATTTCATCCAAACGGCTGAAGTTTCCCCGTCTAGGTATTTTTTACAATATTAACCACCAAAAATGCGGGTCCTTCCTACTTATGTTTTTATTATTAAAATAACTAAATATATTACCTAGACGGGTGGTTACTTTTATACTAGACGGGAAAACTTCACTCGTCTAGCCTCTTTACCTCATTAGCCGTAGTACAAAGGTTACTCATTCGCCTAGTCATTCATTTTGAAAGGGAGAGAATATTCATATACTCTATCCCATATCCCTTGCTCTAAACAAACCACCTCTAAAAACCATATGCTCTACACAAAAGTCATTAGGATTTTATTCTTTTTTGATGAACTGGAAAATCTCACACTAGAAAACCCCCATAGACAAACAACTTTTGTGAGAAGAAACGGTTTTGGGAGGTTTTGTTTCAGGCGGTCTTGTTAAGTATAGTCACACATCGCCTAGATTCCCTGGATTTATAAAATATTCATGCATTGGCAATCCTGAACTTGCAAGACGATTTTTGAGGTTAGTTAGGTCCATGAAATTTAACATGATATCAGAGCATGTGTTTGGCTAGTGTGTGGATATTTTGTTTGGCCCTTTAAGGGACCGTTTGACCCATTAAGGCTATTGTTTCTTCTTCTTGCTTCGTGTGTGACACAGTAAGGGTCTTGGTTGACCCCCAACTCTATGTGAGTGGAGGGTTTTAAGTATACTCCAACATCGCCTTGTTTTCTGGATTAGTGAAGTATATATATATATCTTGGATATCCCTAACCTTGCGAGCCGTTTTCAAGGTTAGTTAAGTCCATGGACTTTCATAGTTCTATCAAAGATTTTTATTGCTTATTTTCCATGTTGTAGCTCCAAATTTATATAACATAACCATGAAAATTTAAGGGTTAAAAATTACGGGTCAAATCTTTCTCCGAACTATCTATATTTGTATAGGATTTAAGTACATGTGATAAATAACTATACCTAAAAGTCAATCCCAGACGTTGAAAGTAAAAAAATTAACTTTTTTACTTATAAAAGTCATTTTAAAGTTTTATATCTAACCTAATTTATGACTTTTTTACTTCTATAAGCCAAAAGTTACTTCTTAAGGTTTATTCAAGAAGGTGTTAGGATATCAGAAGCAAAAGTTAGTCCCAGAAATCAGACGCCAAAACATTTTGCTTCACAATTTTATTTTTTATTTTTTTACTCCCAGTAGTCATTATGAAATTGTGTACTCAAGCTAATTTATGACTTTCTTATTTTCAGAAGTCGAAAAATAACTTCTTAAGTAATATATAAAACACGTCATAATATAAAAAAGAAATTACAGAACCAATCTAATATTGAGTTTAACATGATTCATTATTTTATTACGAGAATGAGCTCCTCTCACACTCGTTTTTTAGCTAAGATTTGTTACCAAATTTGTTCTTCGATGAATTCCAATTCCGATCTTAATTGTGGACATTGACCGAGTTTTTACAATGCGCCATTGTGATGGTCTTAGACTTAGTTTGGTATTGTTGTGAGATTTATAAAAGCGTTTTTCTACTGTGCGTGGCTGTACTGTGCTCTGTAAATAACAAGTGAGCGTTTGGTAAATTTAAAACTAAAAGCTAGAGCTGGTTAAAAAAGTGGACAAATTATGTTTGGTAAATTATCAGCTTCAACAATTGTTGTTGTAACAAATGATAAAAACAGACATATCTTTCAAAACATTTTTCTTTTAATTTATAAAGTTTAAAAAATAATAAAATATTTATATATTACACATATATTTGGTTCTTAATATATATATATATATATATATATTATATTTACTAATAATAATTATTATTATTGTTAAAAAGTATTATTTTGAATAACTATATTTTTATTATTGACATACTTTTGAGAGAAAAAAAATCAAACTATAATTTGATAATTATTTAATATTTGCTCTTATTTTTATTATTGATATAAAATATGTTTTGAAATTAAAAATAATACAGTAACTTTTAAAGAATATTTGATATAGAATATGTAAAAATTGATTATAGAAGATTTGAAGGTAATTTTTGTCATTTATAAAAAAAGTGGGGATAAAAAAGAAAAACTATGTATAAAAATAGGATGGGGTCACAACTTTTATTTTTAAAACTTCTAAAAATTTATCCTTCTCCGTTTTTAAAAGTTGGAGAATTTAGAAATGCTTTACACAAAAAATACTTTATAAACTTTTTATCAAATATTAATATCTAAAAATATTATTAAATACGTTTTAAAAGTGATTTTTCATAAAAAGAAAATTAAAAAATAATCCCAAACTCAACCTGAATAAGTGGAGTTTGAATGAGGAAAGACTACCTCATGAAAAACGAAAATCTACTCTCAAGTAACTATATCATTGGTGTTGTTCACGTACGTTGTAAAGTAAAACATGAAATGACCGAAAACTACGTAAATGTGGCAGTGGGAACCAGAACAATGAAAATAGTATATTTAGTTAGCATTAACAATCAGCCTAAAATATAAATCTAGAGTCCAGCAGTGTAGAAGTAGAAGAAGAAGAAGAAGAGGAGATGATGGGATGAGGAGGGTTGGTATCTACTCCATCGCCACATAAAACCAGAAATCAAATATTAATTAAATAATACTACTAGTAAAATAAATAAATTTCAAAATATATATATACACACATAATTACATCCCATAACACCAACAACTGGTTTTATTCGCCACTATTTCTCTCTCTTTCTCATTTCTCTCTCTCTCCTTGTGTGACGGAAGAAAAAGTGTGAATGATGATGATGATGGTGGTGGAGGAAGAAGGTGTCGATGGTGGCGGAGATTGGGTAAAAGAAGCCATGGAAGACGAATTGATAGTTGCAGAGTTACTGATAGGGTTAAAGAAACATGATTCAGGATCATCATCATCAACGATGAAGATGATGACGTCATTAGAATGGGGTATACGTCAACCGAGGTCTAGACAAGTAATGGTACGATGTAGTAGTAATAACACCAACAATCAGAATCAAAATCAGACCACCACCACCACGGTTCAGATTAAGAAAGAAGGTGGTGGTGGTGAGTCAACTCGGGCGAGTCCAACTACTCCTCTTTCATGCAGTACTAGTGGTGGTGGCGTGTCTATTTGTGGTGGTGATGGTTACGAAGATTCAAGTAAACTTATTAGACAACAACCTACCTCAGCCGCATCCCTAAGATCTATTAAGGTTAGTTATAGATTTCATTTTTTTTTGGTTATCTTCTTTTTGACGTTTGATATTTTTGCCGGTGTCACGTTTCCGATGACTGGGTGCTTTAAAGTTGGACTCTTTATTTATTTGACAAAAATACCCTCATTTCCTTTTTTTTTTTTACTTTTTTTCTTTAAGTGGTTGAGTTTTTGGTTGGTTGGTTGGTGTACAGTGTTTAGCTTTTGCGATGGAGGGCAACTGCCCCTACGCTGTGGATTCGTTGGATTTTTATTTTCTCCATCGTTATAATCATCAGCATAATCTAATTCCTGTTTTTGTTTGACTAAACTGCCCCTCTCCTTTTGACTTTCTCTTGACTTGGTCGAACCTGAAAACTTTTCAGATCACTGTTAGTCATAATCTTTGATTTCTGTTTGAAGATATTCCTCAGAGGGTCATTTACGTAATTCAAAGACTGCTTTCTTTCTCTTCATCTACTTGGAACACTTCATATTGTCAGCATTTCACATACTGACCATAATACCCCTTTTACTATTTTCTGGTTAAATGGATAGAGTCAGTATTCTTTTTCAGGAAAAGAAAATAGAAAATGGAAAATGAATTTCATTCACGTTTTATACCGTGTATCTGTTGTTCACCTGTCATTCTTGTTTTGTTTCTTTTTCAAAATAACTAAAAAAATGACAGCCCAAAAATAAATTATGTCATAAGATAACAAAAATAGTATAATATCCACATTCAAAGGTTAATAGTGTCAATTTCATCCACCCATGAATTTCTTGTCATTTTAAGTCCATTGTCAAGTAGTAGAAGATAAAAAGTGTTCCAAAAATCCTTGGTCGGATCCCATCTTCTTCTTCTCTTTTCTAGGGTTGTGATGTCTATTCATTATTACCATAATACCCTTGGACCTTTTTTTCGGGTCAAAAGTCTCCAACACACACCATTTTTTCTGACCTTCAGAAGGTGGAGGAAATGCAGGAGATGGTGGGTTTTTTGTGGATGTTTCCTGTAGGCATCCCACTGGATTAAGTTTGGTATGTAGGTTTAAAAATGTTTTTTTGGGTTAGTTAAAGTGTTGTTAGTATTGGTTGCTAGTGGGGAGTTCTGGTGTGTGGTGGCAAATTTTGGGGTGTTGTTGTAGTATTGTTTGTTGCAGCATCTAATCTCTCTAGCTTCTCCTTTAGAAGAGGGTAGGGTGTTGCCCACTCTCTTGTCAGATTGTCAGTCTCTTCTTTCTTCTACTTCTTCTTGTAAAATGGGTGGAAAGATCCGGCATGTTGACTACTAAGAGTAGGAAGGAATATTAAGTAGGATAAACTAATTTAAATGCGCAAATCTCAAGAAGGAGACACTTATTATTGTGGGTTGTTGTTTTACAACATTCACGCATTCCTCTCTTTTTCGTGGTAGGAGGAGGAGGAGGAGGAGTAGGAATAGGAATAGGATTATAGAAAAATATAAAGACTTTGTTTTTATCACGTGAGTTTTCTTTGGGTCTGGTGGAGAAAGTAAGACAAATGTCGGCATTCCTTTTCCCTTTTGTATTTTCAACGGTTCGTATTTATTTTGGAGTGTGAATCTAGTGGCTCTAAACCGATTTCATCATTTATGGTTCTCTCTTTATGATAATCGCTATTTAGATTGTACATGTGGTTTTGTTTTTTAAAAATGACCGAAAACACGCTGGCTGGCTGGGTGATGATGTGGCGTGGCGTGTTTTTGGCCGTTTCTTCCTGTGGTATGGGCGTGCACCTTGCGGTCTAATGTTTTTGCTTAATTCTGGGTGTTTTTAAGAAGAGCATGTAGTTATACTGTTTTTATGTCTGTATGTGCAGGTTAATGGTACGAGTGAACCTAACAATAGGAGAGCAAGAAAAAAGAAGGTACATATAGATAGTAGTAAAGTTTTACATGTGTATTATCAAGGACAAAATGAAAGTACCCATCTGCAAGAATCTAAGGACATAACTAACTATTTTCATGGGTCCTACATCTGATAATATCTTGTGATTGTTTTGTGCGAGAAAATATTGGATACAGTAAGATTGTTAATAAAGATGGATGTTGATGGGTACTCTATCTTTGGAGCTAATTTTGGTTTAGAAAAAAAATGTAATTGTGGAAATGTATTTAAAATGTTTTTTTCGCTATTATCCAGACCTTTGCTGAGCTTAAAGAGGAAGAGAGTTTGATGTTAAAAGAAAGGTTTCATTTAAAGAAGGTACAACTACTCGGTTATACCTTTTGTTTTTGTATCTTAATACTTGTCAATTTTCTTTCTGGATTTAGCTTTTATTTGACTAACCATTCTGGTTTTCAAATTTTATGTTTAATAGGAACTGGCAACATTAAGAAGGAGTTGGGAAGAAGAAAAGGCTAGGAACAATCAACTTAAGAGAATTAAGGTGAATAACTCAACACATTATTTGAAAAGAACAAATTTTATTTCCTTTTAGGTAGAACTTTAAGTGACAGGTAATAGGTAATTATAGTTTCCATTAGGCATGTGTGCGCGTAATTCAGCTTAGTATCATTACTATTATGTACCCATAGTTATGCCATTTTAACACATATATCTCACCAAGGACAACCACTTGTTAAGCATCTGCATCTCTATGTATGTCTACAATGTACGGTATACAACAAATATTGTATATATTGCTCCAAAGGGATTGAAAAGTAGAATGAGTGATGGTCAGAAGTGTGATAGATGACATGAGATGTACGCAAGATATTATAGTATTTTATCCATTACATGTGGGGTACAGAAGTTTGGATTAAAACAGATTTGAATTAACATATAGATAAGAGTAATGGATTCCTGATTGTTTTCGGTTTTAGACCATATTGTGAACACACATATTTTGTCTTAAGCCAAGGAAGTGAGTAAATTAAGCCTCCTTATACATAGTTTTTCTTCCGTGTCATTATATACAGGTAAAAGAATGTGGGTCTAAAGTATGTTTTCTCGTAGATGCAGGTTCATTTGCAACATAAATCATCAAACCAAAGAGTCACAACTGTTATATCTCAAGAAGTGATCTACAATCAATCATGCAATAACGGAGAAATTGATCAGACTTTGATGTTGCCTATGGTGTTGATTGGTGCCCGTAATGATGTGAGTATGTCGGTGCGCCCAGCAACACTAACTCTATCTAATGAACAAAAGGAAAATGAAGCTCGGCAAAGCCTATTTGGTTTACCAAAGGAGAATGAAGCTCGGCAAAGCCTATTTGATTTACCTGACTTAAACGAGCCTCTGGGAGAAGATTCTGGTCCTGAGGTCTTGTATGGAATGAGCTGACTATAACTTTAACTGTAAATATAAACGACTTTCTATTTCTTCCATCGGAAAAATTAGGTAGAATAATCATTATAATATACTGCCTTGCTAATTATTCTCAAAAAAGCAATGGGTATACCGATAAAACTTGTAACTATTTTTCGAGGATTTCGAATTTCTTATCTAATGACATTTATTTTAAACCTCATCTGTATGAATATGAAATCTAATACGACAGTCATTTTTATTTTCACATGATTTGTGTAGATAGCATATCATCAGTAGCTTGTGTATTTGTTAGCAATCAATAATGATGCTAGAAGACAGAATCCATTCGTCAGTTCCACTTGAATTTGCTTTCTTGTTCCACAGATTTGTGTCCTGTTTTGTTTGGACAAATAGAGTCTTAAGTACTAGAATGCTCAAGTAGACGATTCATCAGCCTATCATCAGTACCTTATATTCCTTAATTTGAGAGGAAACTGGACTTTGATAACATCAAGGCCTGAATAATCACTAGCTATCATCCAGATAGTTGAGTTCATCAGGGTTATTAAGGTCGACATTAGCATGTTATATCAAATGGGTATCCATAACCAAGCACAAAGGGCAAATGCAAGTGCAACCACAACATTCTCTAAGTGCAACATGAAAAATTTAATCTACAGCGTCTTGACTGTAGGTATCTATTCAATCGTTCTAGCTACCGCCTGTTTAAACAAGTTAAAAACCACCCACCCACTGAGAATGGGCCTTATCCCAGAATTTACGGGAGGCTGTTTTTAAAGTCCACGTATGAATGGACGGTTTTTGTGTTGTTTAAACACGATATGGTACATATAGAGCTTTTGTATCCGTTTCACTTAACTCAAGTCTCACGCTTGTTCACTGGATACAAAATTTGTGGACAACAAGGAATGGTTTTGAGTCACAATGCAGAATTTAGGTTACTAAAACAAATTTTGAATTAGGTAAAATAGAATTTGGATGTTTAGGATTTGGATCATTAAGTCGCGCCCAAATTGTTAGCTGTGAGAAAAACTTGGGTCATATGGGTATATTTTTTGGCATATGATACGTATTCTTTGGATCTCAAAGGTAAATTTTAGCTTACATCGGTGATTACAGGTCACTAAGCATAATTTGGATCATAGTATAAAGTTAAGGTAGATTTTCGATCACGGTTCATATGTTAGGCCTGGTTAAGGTCATGGCAATGACAATTTTTAACGTGGAAACATATGAGTCATGAAATAGATTTTGTATCACTAAATAAATTTAAGATCACAAGACATATGACAACAAGAAATATTAAGTAACGAAGACTGATTTCTTATAACAATGGAGATCGTAGGTTACATGATGAAATTGGGTCACTACAATAAATTTTGGATCATAGCAGCAATTCTAAATATCGCAATAAATTTTAGATTATGGATTTAATTTTAGGTCACGAATTAATTTTTACGTTGTAGAAAAAAATCTAAAGCATGATGCAAATTCAGGTTTTAGGTTAAAATAGTAAATTATAAGTTCTAAAGAAAATATTTAATTACAGTAATAGATTTTAGATTATAATGTGAATTTTAAGTTTCAGATGTAATTTGATTAAACAAATAAGTTTTTATGGCTACATTTCTACTTGATATTACCAAGGCATTAGTTTTTATTTGTGTTTTTTGTTCGAAATTCAAATATAAGATCCCAAAAAGCCCCATTACTTCTGATTTTCTAATCTAATATGATGACGTTTATTTTGAGCCTCACCTATATGAATATCCAATGTAATACTCTTTCCGTTTCAACAAAAATATTACTATTATTTTTTTATTGTAGTCTAAAAATAGATAAAAATAAAAAAATGATAGTAACATTTTTGTTGAAACGGAGGGAATATATAGAGCTAGTCCTAAGGCAAAGCTAGTAAATCTTTGTCTTGCGGCAACCCAATAGGGATATCAAAGCCAAAAACTTATGTAAGGGATTTTGAGTATCGATGAAATTAATAATTAATTTTTTTAGACTTAAAAAGAAAAAGAAAAACTATTAGGATGAAGCAATCGTGATTTTAGTTTGATAGTAAAAGATCAACAAACGCCAATATTTCTTATTTTGTTCCACCCATGCATAAGAAGGGCGTCGCTTTGACACTTTACTATTGGGGCGTATAAATTCTAGGGTCGGCCCTGTTAATATGACATTTATCGGTAGATAATTTGTTTTCTTTTTTAATCTAAACCATTGAGTTTTCATGTTAATGGTTAAATTGATGTTTTTTTTTGGATAATTATTAGTGGGAGAGCTACTTTTATTAGAAGGAAAACTGATTTCAGGATAAATTTTAAAAAAGTTTTCTCCTTCATAATTTTTTTTATTTTGACTTTTCATATCTTTTTTACCCCATATTTTCCTTACTAACAGAGGTGGTACCATTTCATATATGACAAATAGATCTTGCGCGATCCTAATCGTTTGATCGATCAAATGGTATCACCTCCGACAATAATGATATCTCCTTTATAAATCACGTAACTTGTGATCAGGTTCATTGATATTCATCTTTTTTTTTGTCAATTCTTATATAATTTTTGAAGATTAACTCGTTCAAGAAAATTATGTACATTTAAAGGTGTTATTCAATTGTTTGGTTCATTCTTCCTATTACGAAAAGGAATATTACGTTGGTTGACAACATTATTATGTTTTCATGTTTAATCTTAGTATTACAATCTTTGTATGCTTTGATTATTATGTTTCCCATATTTAAATACGGTTTCGGCATGTGAGTGGTTTTATTGTACAGAATGCAAAGCAATTTACAAAACTTTTCACCAGTTGCTTGAACAGAAACCTATGAAGTTGTCGAAGTCTCTTTTACGTACAATAAAGACAACACATACAATATAAAAAAACCTCACGTGATAATGGTAAAAATCAAAATAAAAATGGTTATTGATAGGGGAAATTTATTTCTTTTTAGATCACTCCAAAATCGGTTTTTCCCCTAATAATTATTCTTTTTTTGATGATTTTTTTTATTGGAACTAACTAAGTAATGTTGGAGAAAAATGAACTTTAAATGTTTTTGGTCTTGGTGGGAATACCTAGAAGTCACTAAGGTACACTATCTCATTTTTCACTTTTGTGAATGAACCTTTAGTCCCACATTAGAGAAACTAAAGATGATTCCTCTCCTTATTACATAGAAAGTTGCTTCTAAGGGAGGGCCCTTAGGGTTTAGAAGCTTTTGTGGTTGGGGGAGGACTAAGGCTATGGGCTAGTTGGTGCAACCATGCTTTTCACACATGTGTGGTGCTTCGCACAAAAGCACGCACGGGCTCAGATGCGGGTGCGCGTGCGTCTTGCGTCTTGAGGACTTGTGGACTTGCTGCTGCGGGTGTGGGTGTGGCTGTGGCTACTGCTGCGGGATTGATTATGGTTGCGGGTGCGGGCATAGCTAAGGCTGCGGGCCAACCAAGACTTACGTTTTTTGAACATAAATTATTTCATTAAATTTTGTTTTAAATGTGGGGGCATCTGACCCGACGAGTATAAATCTTGTCATAATGGAAAATAAATTTTGGTCGTTTTATTACCGTTTAAAATTAAATTTCGCACATAAATTTTTGATTAAATATAAAATTTATTTTCATTTATTACTGCACTGATTTCACTCCATCTTTACCTATAAAAGAAAAAACAAATTCTCCATTTCAACTTACTCTAGAGCAGGCTACTATCCCTAGCTCTTTTCCCCTCTTCTTGCTTTGTTTTGCGCACATTGCTTGTTTATTTCCCTTCCCTATCAATTGTTGTTGAGTTTGTTTTAGGGTGATTAGTATTATGCTTATACTAGTCATAACAGGCAGTTCTATCATGGAAACATCTCCGCTGTTGGGGTATATCATCTCTCATTCTTGAGGAGTACCCGCAGACTATTGTGTTAAGGAAAATTTGCTGAGCAGGTGGATCTGTCCATTATGTGTTTATAAATCAGAGATTTCTTAACCTTAACAAATTTTTTTCTGTTTTAGCATTTTCATTGTTGCCTATCCAAAAATCTTAACACAATATCTATTTCTTCTGTAACAATTTCTAAAAGTGATGTTGACAGACCACAAAAATTAAGTGGCAAAGATTTCAAAAGATGGAAATCCAAGATGTTGTTCTTTCTGAGTTTCATATGTTGGATGCATTAGTTCTGAAACCTTTTGATGAGACTTTGAATGATGTGAGAAATGAAAGAGAATTAGAAAGTTGGGGTAGACAGAACTATATGGCCAAAAATCACATTCTGAACTGTTTAGAAAATGCACTATATGATTTTTATAATGCAAACAAAAACTTCTCTGCTTTTGATTTATGAGCTGCATTAGAAGCAAAATATGAAGCGGAAACTTCAGGAAGTAAGAAGTTTCTGGTAGCCAGGTTCCTGGAATACAAAATGACAAATGACAAATCTGTGGTTGACCAATTCCTTGAACTTCAGTGCATTATCAATGAAATTATTGCTGAAGGTATGGTGATAGATGAAACGTTTCAAAGTGTCTGCTGTGATTGAGAAATTACCTTCTTCATGGTCTGAATATAAACGAAGACTGAGACATGAAACTGGTGAAGTCAGTATGGTTGAATTGGGTAAGAAGATTCAAGTGGAAGAGTTGTTCTGTTCCAAAGACAAGAACGTATCTTCCGCAAGGGACATGTCCAACAAGGCTCATTTGATTGAACACAAGTCTTCCTACACTGAAAAGGGCGACAACAGCAAACGCAATCCTGGTCCGCACAAGAAAGGTACATTTTCGAAACCCAAATCTGGCATTTGTAAAATTAAAGGTGCGTGTTATGTTTGCGGAATTCCTGGCCTTATGGCAATGCATTGTAGAAAACGTAAGGACTTTAATAACAAGAAAAACAATGCTAACTTGGTTGAAAGCAACAAGAACGAGTTTTCTGGCACGGTGTCTGAAGTCAATTTGGTAACCAATGTGAGAGACTGGTGGGTAGACTCTGGTGCTACCAAACATGTCTGTGGAAACAAAGATATGTTCACCTCCTATCAGAAGGTAGGGGAAGGGGAAAAACTCTACATGGGTAACTCGTCCGCAGCACAGGTTGCGGGAAAAGGCAAAGTTGGCTAAAGCTCACTTCTGGCAAAACTCTCACATTGAATGAAGTTCTTCATGTTCCCGACATCTGCAAAAATCTTGTATCTTGTGGTGTTTTAGATGATAAGGGTTTTAAACTTGTTTTTGAATCTGGGAAAGTTATTTTGACTAAGGGTAAGGACTATGTAGGAAAGGGTTGTAAGACTGACGGTCTCTATAAACTGAATGTAACCTCTGTTGAAATGAATAAAATTGATTCTTCTTATGTTTGTGTGTCATTGAATGTTTGGCATGGTAGACTTGGTCATGTAACTATAAATCAATGAATAAACTGGATAGCATAGGCTGCATACCCAAATTTAGTTTGGAAAATAAACATAAATGTGAAATATGCGTAGAATCAAAATATGCTAAAAAATCTTATAGAAAAAATATTCAGAGAAATTCTAAACCCTGAGAATTAATCATTCAGACCTAGTTGACATGAAATCAGTTCAAACTAGAGGTGGTAAGAAATGGTTTCACTTTATAGATGATTGTACGAGGTATTGTCACATATATTTACTTAAAGGTAAGGATGATGCCTTAGAAGCCTTTAAGATATATAAACTAGAAGTTGAAAACCAAATGAGTTCTACCATGAAAACTGTTAGGTCTGACCGTGGTGGTGAGTATGTAATTCATATAGGAGTTTTTTGCATAGAACACGGCATTATACATGAAGTAACCCCTCCTTATTCACCATAATTTAATGGTGTGGATGAACGGAAAAACCGAACCCTTAAGGAGATGATGAATTCCATGTTAATTAGTTCAGGATTACCAACAAACTTGTGGGGGGAGGCCGTCCTCTCAGCTTGCTATGTCTGGAACAGAGTACCATTTAAAGGATCAGAAAAAACTCCATATGAGTTATGGAAAGGTAGACAACCTTCTTATGCATACTTTAAAGTGTGGGGGTGTTTGGCTAAGGTGTCCATTCCTCCACCTAAGAGAACCAAGATAAGACCCAAAACCGTTGATTGTGTCTTCATAGGGTATCCTGAACATACTACTGCATATATATTTATGGTTGTAAGTTCTGAAATATCTGAAATTGGTATGAATACAATTATGGAATCTAGGGATGCTGTGTTTTTCTAAAATGTTTTTCCTTTGAAAACTGAATCTCGCGTGATATGTGTTGATCCCCTAGATGTCCCTTCATACATTACCATTAGAGGAAGATGATTTTGAATTTGAGCCTAGAAGAGGTAAAAAACTTAGAACTAAAAATCTTTTAGGCCAGACTTCATAACATGCTTAGCTGAGACTGATCCACAGACTTATAGAGAAGTGTTGTAATTTTAATAGTGGTAAATAAGGTGTTCGTTTCTCGAACTTGTAAAGGTAATGATTTTAGAAAATAATGATTTTAATTAACTCTAGAAAATTCCAGGAGTATGAAAAAGACTAAATAAACTAAAGATGATTTTCGAATAATTTTAAAAGGACCAGGAATCAGGAATCAGGTAATTCTAACAACCTATGTGATTAATCAGATAATTCTTTTTAAATTAATTGAAGCGCAAGTAATTGCCAAAATTGGTTTCGTTATGCTAACAAACAGAGGTAAATCACAAGCATGGACTATCAAAATTAATTAACCAAGCATAATCCATCAAGCAAAAGCACAACTGTTGAAAGAAAACCGTTTTCACTATTTAAAACTATGCAATTCTAATAACAAAAGAATTAATAATAATTATTAGAAAATAATTAAATCACATAAAATTGAGAAAATTACCTTATCCATCATCCCAGTAAATAGACTTAGCTCATGTTGAAGAAAACTTGCTCAAAAGACCTTTTCATTGCTCAAAAAGTTGATTACAAGGTTAAAGAATAGTGCAACAGCTGAACAGATGCGTTTATAAATGTCACAGAACAGGGTTCAGCTGTAACAGAAAGGGTTTAAGCAACAAAGGTTTAAAAGAATAAGCAACAGGAGCAATTTGAATCAGAAACAGAAATAAATGTTGCTGAGTCGTCTTCTCCGATGGTGGCTGATGAAGAACACGCCGGCCGGAGCAGTAGCAGGTCACCGACGGCGACCGGAAGTATGGCCGGAATTCTCTGTTTTAATCTCTAGGCTTCTGTCCTCATTTTTCTTGGCTTCTCTTGGTTTATATAGGTTGTAGAAACCCTAGGGAGAGTTCTAAACCTAATAGAACTCTCTAGAACAACCCACAAATCTCAATCCGAATCGAAATATAATTCCGGCCATATACATGATTTCCGAGATGATTTCACGGGATCTTTTGCTTTTTTTGACTTGTGTGAGATATCTATCAATGTTTAGAACAATCTGGAAGCAAAAGAAACTTGTTTCTCACGTGAACTCGAAGTGTGCAGTTGATGCAGGAAATGTCCGATGAGTCGCCGATCCAGCTCGGCCCGATCTAACTCGCTGGGTTGACTCGCCTGGTTGACCCGTTGGGTTGACCCGATCCAACTTAGCCCGATCCAAGGGTGCCCCAATCCAAAGTGTGGGTGCCTTTAACACTTTTTGAGCCAATTTTTCCACAAATCTTTATTCTTCTAATGTACCTACAAAAGCATAAAAACACGAAATAGACACAAAATCGAATACTAACTCATTAGAAATTAAGGTGCAAATTAGACACTAAAATGTGTCTATCAAGAAGCCATGACTTCTTCTGAAGCTCCATGGCGGAAAGAATCCACCATTAGTGAAATGGATTCCATTATACAGAATGATACTTGGGAGATTATAGATTTACCTCTAGGATGCAAACCCATAGGTTGTAAATGGATTTTCAAAAGGAAACGTAAAGTAGATGGAACTGTGAAAAAATATAAAGCTAGATTAGTAGCTAAAGGCTATAAACAGATAGAAGGTGTAGATTTCTTTGTTACTTATTCACCTGTTACGAGAATTATTTCCATTAGGATATTAATTGCTATTGTTGCCATTCATAACTTAGAGATACATCAAATGGATGTAAAAACAACTTTTCTAAATGGTGAATTAGATGAAAAAATTTATATGAACCAACCCAAGGGATTTGTAGTGAAAGGTTGTGAAAACAAAGTTTGTAAATTGAAAAAATCTTTGTATGGTTTGAAACAAGCACCTAAACAGTGGCATGAAAAATTTGATCATGTAATGATTTCTAGTGGTTTTAAAATTAATGAATCTGACAAGTGCGTTTATACTAAACTTGTGAATGATGCATGTGTGATTGTATGCTTGTATGTTGATGATATGCTTATACTTGGTACAAACATGGATGTAATTAATTCCACAAAGAGCATGCTAAATGAGAACTTTGACATGAAAGACTTAGGCCCCGCTGATGTGATCTTAGGGAAGATTAGAAGAAATTCTAATGGATATAGTCTTAGTCAATCTCATTATATTAAATCCTTGCTTAAGAAATATAACCAGTTTGATAGTAAACCTGCTTGTACTCCATATGATCCTAGTTGTTGACTCAAAAAGAATAAGGGTAATGGAGTTTCACAACTTGAATATTCACGTGTTATAGGAAGTCTGATGTATTTAATGAATTGTACGAGACCAGACATTGCTTATGCTGTGAGTAGGTTGAGTAGGTATACTTGTAACCCAGGGCAGGAGCATTGGGATGCACTTATTAGAGTGTTAAGGTACTTAAAGTACACTTTTACTTTTGTTTAAGTTATGAGAGATACCCTGCGGTCCTTGAAGGATTTTGTGATACAAACTGGATATCAGACTCAGAGGAGTCTAAGTCTACGAGTGGATATGTTTTCACTCTAGCATCCCGGTCTGTATCTTGAAAGAGTTCCAAACAGACATGTGTAGATCGATCCACTATGGAATCAGAGTTTATTGCGTTAGATAAAGCAGGAGAGGAAGCCGTTTGTCTAAGATGCTTTTTAGAAGACATTCCTCTTTGGCATAGGCCTGTGCCAGCTATATATCTATACATAGTAATAGTCAAGCTGCAATAGATAACGCTAAAAACAACAACTATAATGGGAAGTCTATACACATTTGTAGAAGACACAATTCCCTAAAACAACTAATCTCAACTGGCGTTATTTCTGTTGACTTTGTGAGGTCTAAGGAGAATATCGCGGACCCTTTAACGAAAGGTTTGTCCAAGGAGATAGTTAGTAATGCATCGAGGGGGATGGGACTTAAGCTCATCAAATAAACTTTCCATGAAGGATATTCAACCTTGCTGACTGGAGATCCCAAGATCAAGGTTTCGAATGAGACAACTAATTTGTAGTGGGTTAAAGGAAAACACTATCAGAGAATTTCATTCTCTGTCCCTTCCCTATGGTGTAGACGTGATAGTGTTACTGCATGTGAGGATGACTTTTTATTAATTCTTAATGAGTTCTACAGTTTCAATTTAAGATTGAAGTGGGGTGTAACAGTAAACACTCTTGATAGAACTCACCAATCTGAACGAGGAAGTGGGCCGCTTCCTATAAGAATTGAGCTGATTCTCTAGAGCATTCTGAGAAACGGGATACGTCCATGGCCAAAATGGACACAACGACACGAACTTGACAGCACCTAAAGTGATATCACGCGTGGAAACTATTGATGAACTACACCAAACGATGGAAGTTCAAGACATCAAGTTCACTGTCCATCAAGTAGTTCCGGTAATTTCTCACTAAGCAAAGGTTCAAGACCTTATGGACACCTATTGCCTAAGTGGTATTTCTCGCTTTCTGATTTCTGATTTTTATCGGGTTTTGATTCATGTGGGGGATTGTTGGAGAAAAATGAACTTTAAACGTTTTTGGTCTTGGTGGGAATGGATCTTAGGACCTAGAAGTCACTAAGGTACACTAACTCATTTTTCACTTTTGTGAATGAACCTTTAGTCCCACATTAGAGAAACTAAAGATGATTCCTCTCCTTATTACCTAGAAAGTTGCTTCTAAGGGAGGGCCCTTAGGGTTTAGAAGCTTTTGTGGTTGGGGGAGGACTAAGGCTATGGGCTAGTTGGTGCAACCATGCTTTTCACACATGTGTGGTGCTTCGCACAAAAACACGCACGGACTCGGATACGGGTGCGCGTGCGTCTTGCGTCTTGTGGACTTGTGGACTTGCTGCTGCGGGTGTGGGTGTGGCTGTGGCTACTGCTGCGGGATTGATTATGATTGCGGGTGCGGGCATAGCTAAGGCTGCGGGCCAACCAAGACTTACGTTTTTTGAACATAAATTATTTCATTAAATTTTGTTTTAAATGTGGGGGCATCTGAGCCGACGAGTATAAATCTTGTCATAATGGAAAATAAATTTTGGTCGTTTTATTACCGTTCAAAATTAAATTTCGCACATAAATTTTTGATTAAATATAAAATTTATTTTCATTTATTACTGCACTGGTTTCACTCCATCTTTACCTATAAAAGAAAAAACAAATTCTCCATTTCAACTTACTCTAGAGCAGGCTACTATCCCTAGCTCTTTTCCCCTCTTCTTGCTTTGTTTTGCGCACATTGCTTGTTTATTTCCCTTCCCTATCAATTGTTGTTGAGTTCGTTTGAGGGTGATTAGTATTATGCTTATACTAGTCATAACGGACAGTTCTATCCTTGACACATCTCCGTTGTTGGGATATAGCATTTCTCATTCTTGAAGAGTACCCGCGGACTATTGTGTTAAGGACAATTTGCTGAACAGGTGGCTCTGTCCATTGTGTTTTTATAAATCAGAGATTTCTTAACCTTAATAATTTTCTTCTGTTTTAGCATTTTCATAGTTGCAGATCCGACAAGTAATGTCAGAGTATCAATCTTTAGCTATCATATTGTAAACTAGAGATAGAAACAATATTCTCCGATGTAGATTTTTTTCTTTAATATATTTCGAAATGACATCAACTACTTGGTTAGAGTACTTGGTTATTATCTCTAGTAACAAATAAAAAATGACAAGAATTAAACCTAACTTTAGATGTTTTATTTTTTTTAATGATGTTCCTGTTATACCAATGAGTAAAAAGAATTGCATATGTTATTTGCTAGATGGTTAACTTTGCATCAACTTCAATACGAATCTTTTTTAGGTGTTTTGCTTTAGCCCAACTCAAACTTCACGAACTGCCCTACGTTATATATCTTCTTTGATTCCTCCGTATTTACATGTTTGAAAACGAGAATTGATGATACATTTGGATCATGAGAATTGCCCTATAATACTAAAAGTTATAACCAATTATTTTGTGGCAGTACCACTTTGAATGAGACAAAAGAATCTCATTTGTTGGATCATCAAAATGCTACTCCTAATCCACATTGGTCAGGGGCGGATGTAAAGCCTAACTTATCATGGCTTAAGCGAGAGTAAAAAGTCCCAAAATCCATTTTTTCACTGTATTCATTTTTATAACTTGGGCTTAATACCGATGCAAAATACTGGCCAAGCCCAATTAACCCCTCCCATGGAAGATTTTTAGTTCGGCGACTGCGTTTAGCCCCAACGCGTAGCAGTAGTCAAAGTGTATGGCAATCAGCAAACATAAAATAAACCTTCGCGACACGATACCTAGGTGTTTCCACATCCTTGATCGTTTATTAAATTACCCTCATTGAATATTTAGAAACACGTATAAGGTGATTTTAAGAAGATACCAGGTGCATGTGGCTCTTCTACATGTATTATCTTATGTGTTACTTGTCCATGAAATACAGTACTGGACCTGATGGTTATATATAAACGGGTTGTAGATTTACTGTTAGAAGTTTGGTATTATATGATGAGTTTCCTAGTTTAGACTTAGGTATAAGTTTAGAAGTGGTTTCCTAGTTTGAATAGGCTTTCTTCCTAGTTAAGTTACTTTGCTATAAATAGTTTGTAGTAGGAGTTGATCTAGAAACAGGTCAATAAATATCATACTAATAAAATGTTGAGTTTTGCGTTAAAACATGGTATAAGAGCAGGTTTCCGATTCTTGGAACTCTCATTCATCTCCTTCCTCGACCAAAATTAGCCAGAAACCACAAAAACCTACAACCAAAACAAGTCAGAAATCATTGAAAATTCTGACAACAATACCAATCAAAATCCAACCAACATTCCCGATGAATTAACGCTGCAATTCGTTGCATTGCTGCGAAATAGCCTTGGATCACATCCTGCAACAATCAATTCTGAGAACCTATCTCTTGGAATCAAACTCAGTGGAGACAACTATGCATTATGGGCAACCTTGATGAAAAAAGCTATTGGAGGCAGAGGGAGAATCTCTCACATTACCGGACAACCCATACCGCCGTCAAAAACAGATCAAGCGTACACACGCTGGGAACAAGATGACAAGTGCATATTTACGTGGATAATTCAAAATATTGAATCAAATCTGGTGAATAATGTCTCACAATATCCGACTGCAAAAGGTCTTTGGGATGGGATGGCTATTACGTATGGTTTTGTAACCGATTCACTGTAGGTGTTTGACCTTCACAAGAAGGCCAATTCATTGAGCCAAGGTGGAGATACCTTAGAAGATTGCTGGAAAAAACTGCAGAGTATCTGGATGACCATCGATCGACGGGATCCAAACCCAATGAAAGACCCTGAAGATATTCAAATTTACAATAATAAAATTCAAGAACATAGATTTTACCAACTGTTAACAGCCATTGATGATAAATTTGAATCAATTAAGCGGGATATTTTAAAGCAGGATCGCTCCCCTCAGTCGAAGCTGCTTATGCTACTGTACGGAGGGAGGTAGCCATGCTCCACACTTTGAAAGATGCATCCTCTGAAGTCGATTCAGCATCAGGGATTGGTGTAGGTCTGGTGGCCAGGAAAACCAAATTTCGCTTTGATTCACAACGGAGTAGAGACAAAGAAGACATATCAAAGCTCTTTTGTACCCACTATGGGATGAAGAAGCACACTAAAGAAACATGATTTAAGATTGTGGGCTACCCAGATTGGTGATAAAACAACCACAAAGAGAAAACAGGACAACGTGTGAACACTGGCAAGGGAGCAGCCAACAACAGTGGAAGCCAGGACACCAAAACAGAACCAGGAACATCAGGACAACAGGGAAGTACAATGGGTTATGGAGGCGCAATTATGGGAATAAACCAAGCAAACCATACAGGTAAAGGGTTTGGGATCGACACCCCAAGCCCTTCAATTGATAACCCCAAGTTTTTTAAACCTCACTGTTTTGGTTTTAATCAGTTTGAGAATCAGATTAGTTCTCCTAGCTTTAAGAATTGCAGGACCAGTCCTTGTGACTTCTTAGCCAAAGAAAATTATAACCCGAAGCTCAAAGCCTACCAAACCCAATATGCACCCAGTTTCCGCCCAGAAAAATCATTTGCCTGGATTTTTTATTGCGGAGCTACAGATACTATGACCTATGACCCCAAAGATTTTTTAAACCTGTCGTCACCCTCAAGTCTCATATTGAGACTGCTAGTGGAGAACTTCTTGAAGTGAAAGGAGGGGGTTCTGTTGTGTTTCTGACAAGATGAAGTTACATAATTGTTTATATGTCCCTCCATTATTTTCAAAGTTGGTGTCACTTAGTCAGGTGACAAATGAACTTAACTGTGTAGTGCTGATGTATCCAAAATTTTGTATTTTGCAGGACATTCTTACGAAGGATATCATTGGGCGTGGTACTGAACGAGGAGGCCTTTACTATGTTGATGAGGTGGTTCCCGAGGGACGTGCCATGCTTGCTCACGGAACAACCAACAGATAACTTTGGTTGTGGCACCAACGTCTTGGTCATCCATCCTTTGGGTGTCTCAAGTTTTTATTTCCTAGTATTTCTCAAATAAATCCACACACATAAAATGTGAAACGTGCATTCGTGCTAAAAATCATAGAATTTCCTTTTATCCGAGTAACTCTAGAAATGACTCTGCTTTATCATTAATCCACTCTGATGTATGGGGACCAGCTCCAAACTCTAACAATGGTCGACTTCGGTATTTCGTATTGTTTGTGGATGATTTCTCTCGCATGACTTGGATATATTTTATGAAACATAAATCACAAGTTCCTGAAAAATTCTTCATGTTTTACGAAATGATTCACACCCAGTTTAATAAGAAAATACAGATTCTTCGTTCCGATAATGGAGGAGAGTTTGCAAATCAGTCCATGCAAGCCTTTTTCTAGAAAAATGGTTTTGTCCATCAAACTTCGTGTCCCGACACACCTCAGCAAAATGGTGTAGCTGAACGGAAGAATCGGATATTACTTGAAATGATTCGTGCAATGATGATTGAATCTCAAGTTCCTCAATCTTTTTGGACTGAAGCTCTAGCTACATCAGCATACCTAATCAACCGTCTTCCTACCAAAATTCTTAATCACAAAACCCCTTTACAAACACTACCTACCCAAGCCACAATACCTTATATTCTCACCTTACTACCCCGTGTTTTTGGTTGTTCAGTGTTCATCCATATTCCAAAAACAAATAGAAACAAACTTGATCCGTGCACAGAGAAATGTGTCTTTGTGGGGTATGCCATGCATCAAAAAGGGTATCGTTTTTATAATCCAGTCATTTGTCGTGTCCATGTTACTATGGATTGTGATTTCTTAGAGTCTGAATATTTCTTCTGCCACCAACCGAGTGTTCAGGGGGAGAGAGTCAGTGAATCACTAAGTTTGTTAAGCAATCTAAGTTGTTCTGAGATTGTTCTAACAGAGAAGGTAGATGGAGCCACCGAACCTTCCTCTTCCAACATAGATGGGGTTGAAGGACCAGTACACGCAATCAACGAATCTACTTCGAATGATGTCCGACAAGAGATAAGTGAGCCGTACACTGATGATTCGCCCTTTGATTTGAATAATAGAACTAATCATGATGACAACTTAGTACCGGAACCAGAAGAGCTGGAGGTATTTGCCCTACCTCTGAGAAAAAATAGAGGTGTGCCGCCTAATCGATTCTCACCAGAGCATGTGTCCCGTGCTTCAAGGTATCCGGTAAATGTAGCCAGGGGGAGAGTTGTTGATATTGTAAAAGCATTCTCTGTCACTCTCCTTTCAGAAAACATTCCAAAAACAGCTCAAGAAGCAAGTAAGAAGATTGAATGAAAAGAAGCTATGAATACAGAAATGAAAGCACTTGAGAAAAACGACACATGGGAGAAATGTATGCTACCAGCAGGAAAGAGACCAGTCGGTTGCAGGTGGATGTTTACCATCAAATATAAGGCTAATGGAACCATTCAACGGTACAAAGCAAGATTAGTAGCCAAGGGTTATACACAGACATATGGCATCGACTAATCAGAAACTTTTTCCCCGGTTGCAAAAATTGATACTATCAGGGTGTTATTTTCAGTAGCAGCAAATAAATACTGGCCACTTCATCAGTTCGATGTCAAGAATGCTTTCTTGCATGGAGATCTGGAAGAAGAGGTGTATATGGAAGCACCACCAGGGTTCTCGGATGAGTTCCGAATAAATGAAGTATGCAGGCTAAATAAAGCTTTATATGGGCTTAAACAATCTCCTCGTGCATGGTTTGGGAGGTTTACAATGGATACGAAGCGATATGAGTACAGACAAAGCGATGCTGACCACACCCCGTTCTTTAAGAGGAGAGGAAATCTGATTACTTGTCTGATAATATATGTTGATGACGTGATCATAACAGGAAGTGATGAAGAAGAAATTGCACAACTTCGAAAAAGTCTCTTTACAGAGTTTGAGATGAAAGATCTTGGTGGACTAAAATATTTCCTAGGGATTGAAGTTCTGTGACCAAGAGAAAAAATTTACATCTCCCAACGGAAGTATATACTAAACTTGTTGGCTGAAACTGGTATGGAGGATTGCAAACCCAGTGATACTCCGATGATGGTGAACCACAAACTCAAGATGATTCAGGGAGATGAGCTATCAGATCGAGAGAAGTACCAGAGGTTGGTAGGAAAGCTAATATACTTAGCCCATACCAGACCAGACATTGCTTACGTCGTTGGAGTGGTAAGTCAATTCATGCACCGACCTCAGATGGATCACATGGAAGCATCTATGAGGATAGTACGATATCTTAAGGGAACTCCAGAAAGGGGTATCGTGTTCAGAAAGAATGGACACCTAGATGTTCAGGCCTTTACTGATGCTGATTGGGCTGGTAACCCAAACGATAGACGACCCACTGCAGGGTATTTTACCTTAGTTGGAGGGAACTTGGTTACTTAGAGAAGTAAGAAACAGAAGGTAGTGGCACTATCAAGTGCAGAAGCAGAGTTCCGGGTCATTGTAAAAGGAATCACAGAGATTCTTTGGCTAAAGAAATTGATGAATGAGATTGGTTTTCCGCTAAAGCTTCCGAATCAGTTGATGTGTGACAATAAGGCGACAATTAGCATTTCAGAAAATCTTGTACAACATGACAGAACCAAACACGTAAAAGTGGATCGGCATTTCATAAAAGAGAAGATTGAAGATGGCACTATCGAACTACCCTTTGTGAGATCTGAGGATCAGTTGGCATACATTCTCATAAAGACAGTTATAGGAAAGATATTTGAATCAGTATTGTCCAAGTTGAGTATTGGAGATCCCACTACTCAGCTTGAGGGGGAGTGTTAGAAGTTTGGTACTATATGATGAGTTTCCTAGTTTAGGTTTAGGTATAAGTTTAGAAGTGATTTCCTAGTTTCAATAGGTTTTCTTCCTAGTTAAGTTACTTTGCTATAAATAGTTTGTAGTAGGAGTTGATCTAGAAACAGGTCAATATATATCACACTAATAATATGTTGAGTTTTGCGTTAAAACATATATATTTACTGTAATCATTTTTTAGCTGAAAATTTTAAAATTTAACATCCATTTCTTCTATTAATTTAGCCAATATTTTAAGCTTATTCATTGAAATTTCTCTTCCTCGGCTTCGATTTTCATTCCTTCTGCTGCCTTTTAGTGTGGAATACCAGCAGTTTTTGGTTGTTCTGATGATTCACAAGCTAAAATGGCTCGAGTGTTGGAGCTTTCACGAAAGTTTTTCTCTATTTTAAAAATATTTAAAACAATTCATTTTAACTGCATTCAGATCATAAACATCGTAGAGTTAACAGTATTACAAAATTCTTGTTATTACAAATATTTTCAAGTCTAATGATGAAGCACCATGGACCTGACTGCAGCGGGATGTACCAACATGAAGACTTTTTTTTTATGTCATCAACGTCTGGCAATTGTGGATCCAGCTTCGGGTGATGAACGTCTCCATAATAAAGAAAAAGCCATTGTTGTGACCGTAAGCTACAAATTTATCATGCATAAACATGTACTCCATTTTCCCTGAAATAATTGATTTATTTTTTTCCATTTTACACTATTTTAATGAAACAAAAAGAGATGATGATTTCTTTAGTTTCTACACATTTATTTATTTATTTTTCTGATTTGTATATAGTATTAAAAGAAACAATCAGAAATAATGATTTGCTTAGTATTTTTTTTCTTCTTCGCTTTATGTGTACTAAAATAACAACAAAAATGGTATATCTCTCGAGTCTCACCAACATCCTTTTATATATGCTCCAAAAATAAAAATAAAAATTCCTCTATCCTCTTGTATAGTGCTACTAAATTCTAAATAATAATATTCGATTTTCTTCAAAACTTGCTTGATGTTGGATTGAAGTTTAAAATCTTACCATCGCCAACATGTTATAGGTTTATTGGCTTTCTTTTTCCCATTCAAAAACTAAAAATAATCTCATGGAAAATCTGGATACAAAAGATTATACTATTATCTTTATTTTATATCAGTTGCAAATAAATATATGATTTTACTTGTATTTTATATCTATAATTCACTAAAAATGAAAGAAACTTTTTCTTAATGACAAAGCATGATGGACAGTTCTGAAAACAATGAATAAAATTTTGAATCCTTCAAAGAAATTTGTTTTTTCCTTCGTCATCCTATAGAGCAAAGATGATTTAGTTTTTTCCATATTAAAAAGAGGAGTATCCATGCACACTCTCACTCAAATACTATCTTACATAATTTATGTTATTTTTTTATAAAACTCAAACGAACTTTTTACTTTAAATATTTTCTTCTTAATCTTTAATTTTTATCCTAAAGTAACCTTGTCTCTTTCCTTCCAGGTAACCCCACGTAACAAATGATAAAACTTTCCAAATATCCCTGTTCGTGCCTCTGAATTTATTCTGCTTACGAGCTAAAAAATTGGGTAAAATACAACTAGATAACACCCTTTTGACCTTAAAAGCTGACAAGCGAAAAAATAGCTCAAAATTCAGGGCGGCGGAGCCAGCTTATGCCATGGGCGTATAGTCGTTCATCAAACCCAACTGGCTTCCAAGCCGATGATATGGGCTTCAAACCCAATTTAACCTTTTGTTTGCCTATCCTAATTCCATTTTTACTTACTTTGCCTACTGATATTTGTATTTCTAACTTCGCCCTATTCAAATCAACCAGGTGAACTTACAGTAAAAAATGAGTTATGTAATTAAATAATCTAATCACCTTTTCCAGTTTCCCTTGGATAATTACCATCAAGTTAGATTCTACATGATTTTTTTTCACCTGATAACATGTTGGCCGCATTGAGCTCCACGAGTACCCTTTGGGTTCTTAATAGGACTCGGTAGCGTTATTGATCTCTCAAAGTAATAAATACGAGTATATCTAATTTTTGGACAAAAATTAAAAAGGAAAATGATTGATTATTTTGTGATGATGTTTCAGTATTTCAGTTTTCAGTGGCTTCATTGTGTTAGAACCAATGAGGATGTTCACGGGTTGAGAAACAGGTGAATGGAGAGATACACAACCAAGAAGACTTGAGGAAGCGTTTACGGAATCATCGTTTCCGTACAGGAAGTGACTGCGAAGTCATAGCTCATCTGGTTTGTTTCCGTTCTGATGATTCTCTTTTCAAAACGTTTTATTTCGTTTTTTTTTTATTTAGTGAATTGAGTAATTAAAAAAAGAAAATGGGCAATTTTGCATTTTGCTTACTAGTATGAGGAAGACGAGAAGATTTTGTAGAACTGTTGGATGGGATATTTTCATTTATATTGTTGGACACCCGTGACAACAGTTTCATTGTTGCTCGAGATGCAATTGGGATCACCTCCCTCTATATTGGTTGGGAACTGGACGGTATATCTCTCATTAACCTGCCTATTTAGGTGCAACTTCTTTTGTTTATAGGAACTTGATTGTCGTGGTTAAATACAAAATAATTGCCGGCTGTTATTTGTCAGGTTCGATAGAGGTTGCGTCAGAAATGAAAGGACTGAATGACGACTGTGAACATTTTGAATACGTTCCTCCTGGTCACTTGTACTCGAGCAAACAAGATGGTTTCCGAAGATGGTACAACCCGGCCTGGATGTCAGACACCACTCCCTCTACCATATGATCCGTCGGTTCTCAGACGTGCTTTTGAAAAAGTAAGTTAATTTGTTAATTTGAAGCATTTAGAACTGTGGTACTAGAGCTTAACTCTTTTGCAAGTATCTAAAAAAGTAGTCATATTTTTATAGGCTGTCATTAAGAGGCTAATGACTGATTTACCTTTCGGAGTTCTGCTATTGGGTGGATTAGACTCATCGTGGGTTGCATCCGTCACTGACTTCGCTGCGACAAAAGCAGCAAAGCAATGGGGACCTCAACTTCATTCCTTTTGCATTGGCCTTGAGGTTACTTTTAATTTCATTATAGGATTTCAGGTGTTGCTTTGTAAAAAATTAACCGTATATTCCTCACTTACTTTTGATCAGGACTCACCAGATTTGGAGGCGGCAAGAGAGGCTGCAGATTATCTGGGTACTATTCACCATGAATTTCACTTTACAGTTCAGGTATTCAAACTTACATTATCATGTCATGGTTTCAATAAATCTCTTTTCTCCTTTTCTCACTAACTTACATGGAAATTTTAATAGGATGGAATCAACGCGATTGAAGACATTATATACCATATTGAAACGTATGATGTGACTACAGTAAGAGCAAGCACTCCTATGTTTCTTTCGGCTTGCAAGATTAAGACACTAGGAGTGAAAATGGAGATATTTTGGGAAGGATCCGACAAGATATTCAGCGGGTGCTCCATACTTGTATTTTCACAAGGCACCAAACAAAGAAGAGTTCCACCGTGAAACATGTCGTAAATTACTGACACAACCCGTTTTGGTTTTGCAGCACATTCTCTACAGGCAGAAAGAACAGTTTAGTGATGGTGTTGGCTACAATTGGATTGATGGGCTCAAAGTAGTTGATGAAATTAAGAAAATCAAGAACAAGAAGAAGATATTACTTAAAATGAAAGTTGGGTTTTTCTCAGAGAGAAAGAAGAACAATTCTTTCACCAACAATTTCAGAGAATGAATTCATACATTACAAGTTAGGGAAGAACATGTTTTTATACATTGAGAAAACAGACTACCTAGAACTAACGTACACAACATTTAATGCTAACGTACACATTTGTACTTGAACTGTTTTGTGAACCATTTGGTGTAGTGGCTGAACCGTAGGCTTGAGTTCTTTGGCAGACTTTAAGTGAAGTGTAATGTAAGTGTAAGAATCATCAGATGTCTATTAGCGCCCCTCAAACTCTGATGTGGTAGAGGGTAACACACAGAGTTTGTTTCTGAGATAGGTGAATCTTGGACCACTGAATCCATTAGTAAAATTATCTGATGATTGATCAACTGTGGAGATATATGATATTCTCAAATCATTGGACCTGACCAATTCCCTAACAAAGTTGTAATCAACAGATAAGTGTTTCATTCTTGTGTGGAACACTGGGTTTGAAGAGTAAGAAATAGCACTGATGTTGTCACAGAACAATGTTGGTGGTGTGTCTAATGGAAAGTGCATTTCAGTCAGGATTTTGCTTACCCAGATAACCTCTGTTGCAGTATTAGCTAGACTTCTGAACTCAGCTTCAGTTGATGATCTAGCTACTGTTGGTTGTCTTTTGCTTGACCAGGAAACTAAGTTATTGCCTAAGAACACTCCATAACCACCAGTGCTTCTTCTTGTAGCTATGTCTCCTGCCCAATCTGCATCATTGTAACCTCTTAATGTGTGTTTTCCTTTAGTGAAAAGTAAACCAAACTCAACTGTGCCCTTCACATATCTTAAAATTCTTTTGCTGCTGTCATGTTTTGCAGTTGGAGCATGCATGAATTGGCACACCTTGTTAACTGCATATGAAATCTCTGGTCTTGTCCATGTTAAATATTGTAGTGCACCAACCAGAGATCTGTAGAGGGTGGGATCAGATAGAAGTTTACCCTTTTCACTTTGCACATGTTGATTAGGTGGAATTGGAGATGCACATGGTTTAGCTCCAGACATGTTGTGTTTTTCCAGAAGATCTAGTGCATACTTGGTTTGTGAGAGACATAATGAGTGAGTATTTCTTCTGACTTCAAGTCCTAAGAAATAGTGTAAGTTACCCATATTTTTCACTGGAAAATGGTATTGTAGCTTGCTGATTAACTCATTACAATGTAACTGTGAATTACCTGTAATTAGTATATCATCTACATAGACCAGTATGTATGTAATTTTTGATTCCAATTTTTATATGAATAGTGAATTATCAGCAGTAGATAGTTGAAATCCAAAAGAAAGAAGTACCTTTGTTAGCTTGGCATACCATGCTCTTGGGGCCTGTTTGAGTCCATATAGTGATTTGTTTAACTTGCAAACATGATATGGATTGGCTTGATCTACAAAACCTGGTGGTTGATTCATGTAGATATCCTCTGATAATTCTCCATGTAAGAAAGCATTGCTTACATCCAATTGAGTGATGTTCCAGTCCATGTTAACTGCAAGTGATAGAAGAATTCTGATTGTGCATGACTTGGCAACAGGACTGAATGTTTCTGTATAATCTATGCCTTCCTGTTGATGAAAACCCTTTGCAACTAGCCTTGCCTTGTATCTTGATATAGTGCCATCAGAATTGTATTTGAGTCTAAACACCCATTTGCAGCCCACCAAGTTCATTGAAGGATGATATGCAACTTTTGTCCATGTATCTGCAGATTGTAGGGCATTATACTCATCTGCAAGTGCTTGTCTCCATTATGGATACTTGCTTGCTTGTGTATAGCAAGTTGGTGTAATTGGTGGTATTTGACTAGAGATGTGAGTTGAAAAGGAGTGCTTGGTGGAGTATATTTTTGGCTTATGGATGCCAGATTTGGCTCTAGTTTGCATGTTATGTGCATTAGGATGTGAAATTGGATTCTGTTGTTCAGTTCCTGACTCAGTATTGTTTTTTTCAATTGAATGAGAGTGAATATAGGGTATACCTGATGAGTTTGTTGTTGTAGGTGATAATGTGCTCATTTCTTGATTTGGTGTAGAAGGAATGAAGCTGTCAGGAGAATTTTCTGAAACTGGCAGTATTGGTAAAACTGAGTTGATGTAGCTTGAGTTATCACCATGCTTGAGTGGAAAGATATTTTCTTTGAACTGCACATGTCTTGAAACAAAGATTTTGCCAGTCTTTGTGTCTAGACATTTATAACCTTTTTGATAGGAGCTGTACCCTACAAAGACACAAGCAGTACTTCTTGGTTCTAGCTTATTGGTTGCATAAGGTCTTAACCAAGGATAACATAGGGATCCAAAACTTCTGAGATAGTGATAATCTGGTAGCTTCTTGTGTAATGCTTCATAAGGTGTCTTTGAGTTCAAGGCTTTTGTTGGTAATCTGTTAATGGTGTAGTTAGCTGTTGCAAAGGCTTCAACCCAGTGTGTTGCACTTAAGCCAGATTGAATAAGTAGAGTTCTGCCAACATCTACAATGTGTCTGTGTATTGACTCAGCATCTCCATTTTGTTCTGGTGTATGTGGACATGTCATCTCATGTCTGATGCCATTATGTGCAAGATAAGTGATAAACTGATTATGAATGAATTCACCTCCACCATCTATTCTTATTGTTTTGATACATAGTTGTCGTTGTTTTTCAATGAACATTCTAAAATTAAAGAATATTGCCTTGAATTCAGATTTGTCATATAATGGAAACAACCAACAGTATTTTGTGAAATCATCCTTTATTATTGCATAATACTTGTAACCTTTCCAAGATGTTACAGGACTGGGACCCCATAGATCAATATGATGAAGCTCTAGGGGTTGTGTACTAAAACTATCTGACACATTGAAAGGTAGCTTGTGAGATCTTCCTAGAGCATAAGCTTCACAGTGTATTTGGTTATTAACAACTGTAGGTAATTCAAGAATCCTAGAAATACATTGCATATTTTTGAATGATGTATGTGCTAATCTGCTGTGCCAAATTGTAGATGATATGCTTGGAGCTGCTGTGAATGTTTTATTTGATGGCTGTTGTAGGAAGTGAATTGGGTATAAGCCATTGCTATGTGGTCCTTGCAAGATTGTTCTCCCAGATACAAGATCCTTGACATAAAATCCATTGGAAGCGAAGGTTATTGAGCAGTTATTTTCTGTTGTAAACTGATGAACTGACAATAAGTTTTGTGTTGCCTGAGGTACTAGAAGAATATTACTTAAATTGAAGAAATGTGTTGGTGTAGTTTTAACACAAGAACCTGAGTGAGTAATATACATACCTGTTCCATTTGCTACTTGTATTTTATCTGAACCTTGATATGGAGCTGAATTTTGCAACTGAGACTTGTCAGATGTGATGTGTGTTGTTGCACCACTGTCCATAAACCATGGATTGTCAGTTGTTACATCTGCTGATGCTAGCATTGCTGATCTTGTATCTTGATTTTGAACATTTGTATAAGAGGGATTGAGTCTGTTGTGACACTCCAAAGCACTGTGTCCAGACTTGTTGCAAATTTGACAGATTACAGCATATCTGTTAAATTATTTTTGACTATAACCTCTTCCTGAAGTGTTGAATCTGTTCATGTTTCCATTATTGTAAATTGGTCTGAATTGACTGTTGTAGGTATTGAAAGAACCTCTGTTGTAAGATGGTGAGAAAGGTCTAAATCTTGAATTTCCTTCTCTGAATTGAGGTTTGTTTGAGTTAAAGTTTGCTTGGAAAACTTGATTTGAAGTATGGTTCAGAAGTTCATCATTTCTTTGTTTGATGATAATTTCTTCACTTAGAAGATTGTTATGTAATTCAATCGCAGTTATAGGTGGATACCTGTGTCTCATGGATGTTGCAAATGGTATATACTCAGGATTCAAGGCAGATAAAGTGATTACTACCAATTATTTGTCAGATACTACCTCCCCTGCAGCAGCAAGACTGTCTGACAAGAATCTTATCTCATCTATCATAGTAGAGATAGATTTATTACCTTGTTTTGTTCCTAGTAGTTTTGTTCTTAGTTGAATTGAATATGTTGGAGGATCTTGCATATCTTTCTTCAATATTGCTCCAGAGTTGAGATGAGATTGATGCTGCAGCAAAATAGGGAATCACTGAGTCTGAGATTGTGCTATTGATCCACATAGTTATTGTGGAATCTTCATCAATCCAATCAAGATAAAGTGGATTTTCTATATTGTTTGATTCATTTCTTGGATTGGTGAACCTTTCTGGACATTGATAAGTTCCATCCAGATAGGGAATTAGCTTGAATTTCCTGATAACTGGAAGTAGAAGGTTCTTCCATGTTAAGAAATTATCTTCTCTGAGTTTTAGAGTAATGAGACTCATCAGTTGATTTAATGGGATTTTTGATATTGAACTTGATGTGGGATTTTCCATTGTAGGGTTGAATTCACAAATCATTAATTGAGATTGAACACTCAATTGAATCCCTATAGCTCTGATACCATAGTTGATGAAATTAAGAAAATCAAGAACAAGAAGAAGATATTACTTAAAATGAAAGTTGGGTTTTTCTCAGAGAGAAAGAAGAACAATTCTTTCACCAACAATTTCAGAGAATGAATTCATACATTACAAGTTTAGGGAAGAACATGTTTTTATACATTGAGAAAACAGACTACCTAGAACTAACGTACACAGCATTTAATGCTAACGTACACATTTGTACTTGAACTGTTTTGTGAACCATTTGGTGTAGTGGCTGAACCGTAGGCTTGAGTTCTTTGGCAGACTTTAAGTGAAGTGCAATGTAAGTGTAAGAATCATCAGATGTATATTACAAAGAACAGGCTGCAGAATATGCTATATTCTGTCTTTAATGTTCGCACTTGTATGTTGATATCTTCTGCTTAGGTATGATTTCTTAAGTATAAAATGGCATCTTTCTTTCGAGGTGACGGACAAAATGGTGCTTCAGGCAGAGCACATTTACCCTCATAATACACCCCCAAGTAAAGAAGCTTACTTCTATAGAATGATCTTTGAGAGGTTCTTCCCACAGGTAATAAAATCGGTTAAACGGTAGAAAACAACAAGTTCACAATTGATTAGAACATCTACAAATTTAGTTACCCTTTTCTATTTTTGTATGCAGAAGTCAGCAACGTTAACAGTTCCAGGAGGTGCAAGCACATCCAAGGCCATTGAATGGGACTCTAATTGGTCTAACAATCTCGACCCCTATGGCCGAGCTGCCTTAGGTGTTCATCTTTTGAATGTAAAACAATCGTTAGGAATTTCAGAGAGTGAGGTTAAAGAAAGGGTGTATTATGTTATTCTCTTTGTTACAAGTATAAAAAGAACAGTTAGAAATGCAGAAGTGCAGCTTGATACATTTGAAGTTAATTTGTTCCTTTTGATTTGTGTGCGATTGATTTTATCTTTGCAGTGACGGATTTAGCTATGAGACAGAAGTCATGACTCATGAGGATATTTTTTTTGTCACTCGATAGATTTAGGGCCAAAGTGACAGATTTTGGATCGCAATTACAGTTCACTAAGCAGAATTTTTAGATCATAATGTAAAGGTGAGTCTTGTTACTTGTATATAGATTTTTCAGTCGCAGTTTAGATGTTAGGCCCAGTTAGGGTCATGCTAAAGGCAATTTTTAATGGGTCATGAGATAGATTTTGCATCACTAAAAGTGAACATTGGATCACGGGGCAGAGATTCTGGCCCAATGACTAAACCTGGGGTAATTTTGGAACGATTTTTTAGGGACCCCTCAGAATTTGAAGGGACCATCCCATATTTTGTTAAGGTCATTAGGAAATAATTCCTGGCCCTTTATATCCATATAATTTATGTAATGGTAAAATTATCCCCACTTAATTAGGAAGTAATAATTAGAGTTAGTTAACTTAGTTAATTGTTAATTTTAGAAGATACAATGTTGTTGTGTAAAATTAGAATTATTGAGAGAGAGAAGTAGTTTGAAACCTAGGTTCGGTGATTCTTAAATTCAAAATGAGTGATTCTAGTGCAAGCTCAGAGAAATTGGAACCTTCAAATCGTAGAGTAAACAAAGTATTCGTTAATCTTCATAACGATCTGGTGATGGATGATTTGTTAGATGGTGAAATTTTTATTCCCTAACCCCAATCTCAATATCAAAATAAAGGTTTTTACGAGATAAACGAGGATCACAACGAAGAATATGAAAATTATAATGCTTTAAATGCTCAGGTATACTTGTGAATGTGTTTTTGTTGCTTGGATTGAATTAAATTTGGTGAAAATATCAAATTTTATAGCTTAGATTCGGCAAGCTCGATATAAGTTCGACTAGAACATTGAAGAACACAGGTAGCCAAACTCTGCGTTAATGGAGGCTTGGACTAAGTTCCGGTACCTAACTGAAGAACTCCTAACGTTCGGCTAGTTCGAGCCCAAACTTTTCTTAGCCGAACTCATAGGTATAGAGCTAGCGGGAACTTTGAAGTACAAAGTTCGACAATATATGAAAATAAAGGTCTTAGCCGAACTAAAATGTTCGGTTTATTTAGGTTATGTCGACCTAGCCGAACTGGTATGTTCGGTTAGATATAAAAAGTTATTCTTAGCCGAATTTTGTATTATTTTTTTGTCGCAACTAACATTGTCATATATTTTACAGATCCAATTGGAGCATGTACCTATGGATTATCAACCTACTCATGTTGATATTATATATGATGATACATCGCATCATTCTGCGAATGAATTGGTAGGTTACCAATTTATATGTACTTAAATGTTTCAAAGAAAATTGTCAAGTTTTGTAACTTTGTATTTTGATCAATGTAGACATGGGATAGTCCCCATGAAGCAAAATGTTGGGGTAGACAACATGCAAGAAGGGATATGTGTGTATTGGTTTTGAATAGAAAATATAGCAAACCCCCATTTGAAATAGTTTGCGAGAGAAGTTGTAAGCCCGAAAGCTACAAGAAGAAGGGTTATGTGTATATCAGAAAGACCTGGAAGAAGAATGTAACTATTTCAAATAAGACCAATTTCCCATTCAAGCTTGCGTTTAATTTCAACAAAAAATTGGGGAAATGGGTTCTATTCAAAGCTGCGGAAGGTAGACATAACCACAAACGTCCTGAACATCTTGAAGGACATTCAGTCGCAGCAAGGCTCCCCCCTCTTGAAATGGAGAAACCAACTAAGATGAGGAAAATACGTATTCCACCAAAAACTATGCTTCACGTCATTAAAGAAGATAATAAGGATAACCTCTCTTATTTGAAAAAAAAAAGAATGAAAAGATAGGAAGGTAATGCAATAATTGTTTTATATGGCACAATAGAAAAACTATGTCATTCAAAAGCAAGTAGGTCCGGATGGAGAAATAATACATCTCTTTATTGCGCATCCGATGTGTGTTCAATTGGCACAATGCTTTTACCAAGTTCTTATAATGGATCGCACTTACAAGAATAATAGTATGAGATGCCATTGTTGAATGTTGTTGGGCGCACGTCGACCAAGTCACCGTTTAGCGTGGCGTTTTGTTTCTTGAAGGATGGGCATGAACCTTGTTACACTTGGGCGTAACAACAAGTGAGGTTAATATTCCGAGGTGATAATATTCCTGGAGTTATAGTCACCGACAATGAAGTCGCATTAATAAATGCAATAAAGGTAGTCTTCTCGTTAGCGTATACTCTTCTATTTATCTTTCACATATGGTGTAATGTGATGCATAGGTGCAAGCCTCAAATTCAACCACTAAAGAAAAGAGGTTATGATGAGATAAAGAAGCTAGCGGAAGACAAACAAGCCAAAGCCAAGGAGGAATTTGATGAATAATATAAATTAAATGAAGCAAAATGGGCTTGTTTCTCCAATGAATATGACTCATTGACTTGGTATCTCACGGAGGATTACTACAATCTAAATCTTGTGATGTTTACCGGGCATTTGACTAGCCCTGAGTACCCGGATATAATATCGTATTTTATGAAGCAATGGTTGGAACCGCACAAAGAGAGATTTATTTATGCATTTACCAACCAACACAAATACTTGGGCAATCAAGCGACGAGTTTGGCAGAGTCAGCTCACCACCGGTTGAAGAAGAATCTTTTTTGATATGTTGATAATTTTGTGACCGTGTTTGATGCTATGGAAAATTACTTCACTAGCGACATGGATAGGATCAAAGAGAAGTTCCTAAGAGCCTTATCTTTAAGATTAAGAAATGGGTTGATCTTCCGTTGCTCAAGAGAATCCATTATAACGTATCACATGCATGTATTAAGAAGTTGATGATAGAAGTAGATTTGATTAAGAATTAGGACATCAAGCCGGCCGAGGTGTGTGTTTGTAAGATGAAGGAGTCAATGGGATTACCTTGTCTCCATATTATAGTCAACTATGAACATGGTATCATTCCTTTAGATGACATTGATATATTTTGGAAACAATTAACTTTCAACCCTCCCACGGAAGAGCCCGGAGAAGAGTTTGGAGATACCGAATTAGGAAGAACCGTATTCGAGATGTACCACAACATGAACAAAATTAAATATTTTACAATGACATAAGTACGATCCTTTATCCACACACCTTGGAGAATGTTTACGAACCGGAAAAGGGCAAGCCCAAAGGTAGGCCAAGCACCAAAGAAACAAGGAAACAAGCAAGGAAGTATGCCAAGATTTTGGCTAAGAAAAATGGTGACATACACGCTAATTATGGAGATCCTTCAGGTAACGAGTACATTGCGGTAATGTACGCCGAAGAATCAAACAAACGAGGTCAGAATAGTGAAGAAAAATTCGAACCAAGTGAACATGATATGAAGAAAAGAGGTCTGATGTTTCCATTGCCACAAAGCAAACGCCTATTCGAGACGTGAAGCTAAAGCGAACATTTGTTGATACAGCGTACTTGGAAGAACTACCTCAAATCATTCATGAGTACGTCATATCCGTCGCCGACGTCCCTGGTGATGACAATTGTGGTTTTCACGTTACGGTTTGAAAACTAGGGACGTCTCAGTACCGTGCCAAGGAATACAATGGTTGTGAAATCACTTATAAATGAAAAAATTATTTACGAAACTACGGGAGAAACCCACATTTTACAAGACAATGATGGGATGGTTGGGTGGTGGAGTGAACTTGGAGTTTATAAATTTATAAATTTATCTACATAGGGGCAATCCTATTAAATGGGATCATTGGATGACTATGCCGATTTATGGGCACTTAATCTCCTAAGCATTCAATTGTGTGGTTCATTATTTCTCAAAAGGTTATAGTGCTACATTCACCCCAAAATCAAAGAAAGGTATCCAACTGCATCGAAGAGTGTTCATTGCATTGGTTAGAGGCAACCACTTTATCGGTCTCCATTTAAAATCTGAATGTCCAACTCCACCGTCGTTCCAAACTTCCTATTGGGAAGAATGTAATACTGATGATATGAAGAGTTGGTGTAATTTGTATGAGGAAAATATGGATATGTGGATAGCTTTAAGAATGTCTCAAGAAAAAGATAATTTTCAGCCAATTGTAATTGAGTGAATGAGATATGCAGCTGAACTAAATGTGCTTTGAAGATCATATATTTTGAATGAAATAATTATTTTTTTTGGAATTCTGTTTATTTTTGGTAAAAGGTTCGGCTACATAGAAAGAATATCGACCTTACCGAGCTTATGTTCGCCTAGGTTTAAAAAAGTTCGGCTAAGGAATGCATAGTCCATAGTAATGTTCGTCTAGTAGTAATAATTTCAAATCTAGCCGAACTTGTAAAAAATTCCAGGCTCAGTTTGTGTCATAAGTTTGGTTAGATAGAGAATATTACAGGTAGGCGAACTCTTTTGAATTTACTAGGCTCAATTTGTGTCAGAAGTTCGGTTAGATAGAAAATATTACAGGTAGCCAAACTCCTATTAAATTTTCCAGGGTTTTTTTGTGCCAAAAGTTCGATTAGATAGAGAATATTGCAGGTAACCGAACTCGTATTAATTTACTAGCAGTTTTTTGTGCCAGAAGTTCGGTTATGAATTATTTATTGCAGGCAACCGAACATTAAAGTTCAAACCAGGTATTTTTGGTGTGTCAGAAGTTCGTTTAGGTTTGATATTTTACTCCCTAGCCGAACATTACTCTGGATTGTGCAATCCTTAGCCGAACATTACACAAGAGTTTCAATTATTTTTTTTGTTAAATATGCTACTAACACTGAATTACAAGGATAGAAAACAATATTTTTACTAACACGCAATTACAAGGCTACAAACCAATATTTCTACTAACGCATAATTACAAATATAGAAATCGATTACATTTTTAGCATCTTCAACACCCCATACATGTTATGAGAAACTTACGAAGGATATCATAATGAGCTTCGTATTCGGAATTCTTTCCTTTCCATCTTCTCCATTCCTCTCGAGATCGCACTACAACATCAACATTGGTTCCACCCCTAAGTCGATATCGATTGACAACCCGAATTAAATCTATAAACTCTTCGACTTGTTATCTTATAGTTTGAAATCTAAACAACAACGCCGGACAATCCCTGTTATGATGATTACCTTTTTCGGTGCAAAAGGTTTCAAGAATTCTACCCCAATAACTCATACTAACTAAGCCATTTTGACGTCGTTTTTCACCCTTATTTGGATAAAAAAATACATAGTTTGCGCAAAGAGATAAATCTTCATCTAGAGTAAATCTAGCATTAGTGACTGCCATTTTAAGTGAAGATATGATTTTATACGTGAATTAGTAATTGGGTATGTATAAATTACATGATTATAACGACTATGTTTTTCAAAAACTATGGAAACTAAAAAAGTTTGGATGAAACTATTAAATAGCGGCTATATTAATCTCCACGGATAGCTCTTTACCTCTATTATGCTTCTAGTTGTCTAAGGAATCTCGGAGCATATGTCTTCAAATACGTATATCAAAACTCGTGCTCGAATGTTATTCCACCATGACGTATTCCCCAAAGATATTGAACTCTAGCACTCTAAAAATGAAAGAATTGACAAGTTAGTATGCGAAACCAATAATATTTCATTCACAACGTAAACGTGTTCAAATACTCAATTTCTCTTCAAAAGTAGCTCTACGATGATATAGCTTTATCCAACAGAGTATTCTAATATATTCTCGCAACGTATATAGTAGCATTTAAAATCTTTCGGCTAATTCTAACCATTTACGGTTTTTAGGATTCCCATCTAATTTGAAATGAAATTCTTTGACTTTCTTCCAAAACACCGAATAACGTTCATGAGGCCTTTCATGGTAAGCCGGAATGAAAGCTTTAACAAGCATTACATCGTTGTCAACGGTGAATGGTTCCATTTGTTACTAGAACTACAAAAAATTTGAGGAAGAGAGAGTATTGGTGTCAAAAATTGAAGTTAAGAAGATAAAAGTTGGTGCAAAATGAGTTAGAGAGTGCAACATTTATATAGAGAGAGACCCCAACGGATCCATTTTTTAAAAAATTGAGATAATTTCTCTCTAACCTATAAGTTCGTCTAGGTCGAAATTGGCTCTGCTTAGCCGAATACTATAATTCAAATGAAACATTAAACTTAGGCTAGGAAGTCAATTCCTTTTAGGAACCAAACATTTCTCTGTTTTTGCAAGAATTTGAACGATGCCAACCGAACCCGTTGTTCGTTAAGTCTTTAAATGGATTTTCTAACCGAAAACTCAACATGTAACTTCATAATACTGTTTAAATACAAAATAAAACTCAACAACAAAATAACATACCAGGTTCATCACTTACTGCATATTGTTCAGAGAAATTGTTCAAAATAACTTAAAACATCCGAGAAAAACAAAAGAAAACAAAGCATAGATATTCAAAGTGATCAATATCATTGATCTCATGAAATTCTTCTACTCTCTGTTAGTCACGACTTGGTCCTAGTATTAACAACTTTTACTCGCTTCTTCTTCTTCTCATTCTCCTTATGCTCATCAACAACTTCATCTTCCTCAACTGGACCTATGTACTCACCAGCTTCGTTGTAGTATGGGTTGACGCCTGAAAAGTCTTTTTCCCTGAAAAAAAGTCTTTGATCAAAATCCGGATCAACCTTCATCATTCGAATCATTTCAGCCTCTGATCCTTCATCTGAAGATGGAACTTCAACATAGTTGAGGGGATTGTCAGCATTGTTCCATTCAAAATCAGGATCGTTCATTATTGGTGAAAAATCCGGATCATCGAGCATCATTTGATATATCTCTACATCAGTAACTCCTTTTCGTGAATTGAAAAGAGGACGAGAAAGAGTTTCAGTCATTTTATCCGGAGAAAGAGTTTCAGCCATTTCATCCTTTTCCTTTTCCATTGTCTTTAATTTCTTTTGGAGCCTTATATGGATAAACAAATGTAAATGTTCGGCTATGAAAGGTGTTAATCGAATAAACCGAACAAAAAGTTCGTTCAAAAATCACAAAGTTCGGCTAACATGAATCCAAAGTTACCAAAAAAACAGAGTAATGTTCTGTGAATAAAAAAAATTGCTGACCGGACATTTTGTTTCCAATTTGGAACTAAAAAGTTCGGTTAATAAGATTTATTACGATCTAACCGAACTCAGAAGTTCAACTGAAAAATGAATGTCAAAACAAAAGTTCGGCTAGCCCTTAAATTTTATTCTCAACCGAACTTTTCATGGTTTTCTTCCTAATAGAAAGTTCGACTGGTGATCCTAATTGACTTTTCACTGATACTACCTTTTCAACACTAATTTTCATGATTTCAAGTCGAAATACAATCAAATAATGCATAGAAGTGAATGGGTTGGTCGGGAATTACCTTTGAACATTACAACTGGAAGATTCAACCTTTGCTTCTTTCTTTTGGGTCTTGATTTTTCCTCCACCATCAACAACCGGTTTTTCTTCATTTTGTGGTACAAGTTCTTCAACCAATTCATCAATCAGTTCTTTGGCAATCTGTGCAAGACCACAGTTCGGTTTAGCCATTGGAACAATTTTTAGTGGATGATTATATTAGGTTAAAGATGAGAAGGATGAAGAGGGAAAAAAAAGAAGTTAATTTTGGTAGTAGAATTAGGTTTAGATTTAGGTTTATATATCATTAGGGTTAGGGTTTAATATTAGTTTAATAAAAGGTAACTTAGTTATTTTACCATATTAAGACACCCCTTAGCTTTGTAGAGCATTTGGTCTAAGCACAAAATGGTCCCCTCAAATCCTCAATGTCCCAAAAAATCTTTCTAACTTTAGCATATTTTGGGGAACACCGACAAACATTGGGTCACGAGTAACAAAGAACAAGGAAAATTAGGTCACGTAATTTAGGTCACTATGACAAATTTTAGGTCAAAATGGTAATTTCAAACTCGTGGATTAGATTAGGCTACTAATTTTGAAGTTGTAGGAGAAATATTGAGTCATAAGACAAATTTGATATCACGTGAAAGTTTTTAGGTTATTATATTACATCCTAAGGAAAATATTTGATATAATAATATTTTTTGGATCGTAACTTAAATTTTGGATCTTCATTTTAATTTTATTTAACAAGTAATTTTTTTTGGTCACATTTCTATGTAGAAAGATTTCAAAGAATGGAAAAAAAATTTTACTCGCATAATACTCGGGCATTTTTGATCTAGAAACATCACAACCAATCATTGTAAAATACAATATGTAAATAGTTAGTTGTGATGTTGCTAGATCAAAAATGCTCCACGCAAATTTCCCCTCAAAGTCCGTTATACATGAAACCCCAAGCACCACACAAGAAGGAAAAAGAAGGTAATCCTTGACCGTTTACATCAAAGACAATCAAATATTTATGATAAAGTTCAAGTTATACTTTTGTACGGTTTGCAATCATTGCTAGTTGGTTCAGGGGAAGAAATTGTTGTCTTTCCTGTAAAAGGAATTGAGTTATGAAGATTTTACAGAAGGTATCATCGCACCTCAAGGCATGTAACACATAGTTCACCAAAAAATACCGTGCATTATGGGGCTCAACTGTTGAGTAGAAAAAGATTAGATGGATATCCTGGAAAAAGTTGAGCAAATATAAAGAGTTTGGAGGAGTGGGCATTAGAGAACTAAAGGAGGCAAACAAAGATTTATTAGCTAGTGTTGAAAATATGTTAGTGAAAATAATTCTCTAGGGAAGAAAGTAATTCGGGTAAAAGATAAACTTGATACTATGAATTTATGGGCAAACGACTGTATGTACTCTGCCATATGGGAAGGGTTAATGGAGGGGAATAAGAATAGAAAATGCTTGATCCAAATGATGACCACTACAAGTATATATAGCTTTTGGGGGAAATGTAAGGGTACACGGTGGGGAGCTTCCCTTTTTTCATGACTCACCAAAAAGTTTTTAAGGCTGCTTCTCTCAGAATTACGAAGGTTGCTGATATAATTCATCAAGGAAAGTGGCAAATTCAACTCAAGAGTCATCCACGTGAGAGGAAATAAGAGCATTTACACATTTGTTAGAGCTATTACGGGATCCTCCTTCTTTATATGTGGGATAAAACTCATTGGTATGGAATATAAACTCTTCTTATACTACTATATATGGTTATGCTTGGCTTATGAAACACACTCGATCCTCAAACAACTCTAACTCCAGGTATGTATGGAAGAACAAGGTGCCTCAAAAATTCCAATAGTTTGCTTAGTTTGATGTTCAAAATACAATACCAACTGTTGATAACCTCGACAAGAAAGGGTGTGACATTAAGGAAGTAGAATGTTGTTTCTACATATCAACAAACGAGTCGGTAGATCATTTGTTGCTGGATTACAACTTCGTAAGAATTATCTGGGATTACTTTATGCTAGAATGAATCTCACTTATGAAGCCATCAATGTACAATTAAAGAGAAACTGAATATGTGGCATGCTATTAAAGGAAATCAACTAGCAAGGAAGGTGTGGCCTTTAATTATCATTTGCAATCCTCTGGGATTTATGGTCGGAAAGGAATAAAAGAGGTATGGCAAGGAAAAGAGCTAATGAGAGTAAAACTATCAGTAATGAAGTTAAACGATCGATTTTTCATTGATATTTTCTGTTTAATTGGTTTAAGTGCATTTCTTTTACTACGTGTTTGGATGGTAGGAAGGTAATTACATTCATAGGAATAATATTCCCGTAGAAGGAAAATCCTAAATCCACCCCCCACCCCTTGATTTTTGTATTCCCTTATTTTTTGGGAATCATATTCTTATTCACTCTCTATTCCTATTTACCAAACATGGAAATGGAATTATATTTATAGAAAAGTGATTCAATTCTCTCCAACCAAACATGCGATTAAGGATGTAATAACTACTGAGAAGGATTATGAAATTCAGTTAAGGGGGACGTTTTTTGTATTATGTTGGGTCTGTTTGCTCTTTGAACTCTAGGTTTTTGTTTTTTTTATTTTTCTTTAATAAAATCTAACCATTTTTTATTAAAAGAAGAAAAAAAAAGACAATCACGTACTGGTTTTCTATGAGCCACCTAGAAAGAAACAACCCTGCTTTGTTGAAAATGGTTACTATAAAAGATAATGTGTTTGCTAGCTAAGAACCAAATACTAGGTGTGTGGTATGTGACATCTATATTTTTGTTGGTTTGAACGACCAAGATAAATCAGATGAGATTCAATTAAACATGACTGAATATTTGTTAAAACGACTAATCAGAATTTGGCCGAACGTGATTGAGTTTTCTTTCTATATTATTTTTTAAAAGATTTTGGTGATTTTTTTATTTGATGATCGGTCATCTTAATTTTTTTATTTTTTATTCTATTTTAGTTATCAAAAATTTTGGAAAATATTTATATTATGCTAGATTTGGTCGAGTATTTTGTGTATGCTTGGATGATAATACTCTAATCATGAGAGTTCTACACTACTAACATTCATTTGGCTCTGGTCAACTATAAAATACTAATTTGGTTCTCTATTTAACAAAAACTGGTCCTCTCTTTGAAATTTTGCTTAAAGGCATGAAAAAAAAGAATTACGAATTTGAGACCCAAAACTTATGGAAGAGATGGAACCACTCTATTAAACATTATAACTTTAGTTGGGTTAATTGGGAAAAATAACTTTAATTATGTTGATATGTGTGATAGAGTTGCTAAACACTTCAATTATTGAGATAAAGCAGCTATTGTTGAAAATCACTCCTTTTAAAATAAAGTTTTGACGAATAAACAGTTGAGTCAATTAACCAATTCACATCACAATCAGTGAAAGCAAAGGCAGCAAATTGGCCAGCCATTACTTGAAAATAGACCAATCCGAGTGTGACTCACATCACAAACCAAGTATGTTGGTAGTGTCCCTGAGACCGGGTCTTATGACCTTCATTTACAAAGTTGCCAAACCAAGTCACATCCGATTTTGGAAGAGATTAGCTATTGAAATCCAAATATGATTAAAATTGGAAGTAAATGGATATTAGTTACTCGTTAAAAATAAAAAAACATACAATGACTACCCACTGACTAACGCGTGACCATCCGTAATTTTATCAGGATTCCAGAACTCATTTCTTCTTTTACTCTATCTTTCCAGGTTGAAGGTCCATATGACCTTAGACTAAGTGCTGATAAACCTGCACATAGTTTTCTATCAGGAAAACGAGTTTTTTCTTTTACTTTTTTTTTTTAACTCATGCATTTATGGAGTATAAATTTATTTTTAGATATAGCGCCTATCCATACTTTTTATTCATCACTTACTGATTTCAATCAAGGTTGGAAAACTCACACATTGTTTTTCAAATTTTTATTCCAAACTCACACATTGTTTTATTCCAAATCCGTTTTCACACATTGTTTTTCAAATTTTTTCTTTTTCATTATAAACTCAAATTAGAATATGATTCCTCTCCCTTGGATACCTTTTCTTCATATGTCCTGTCTGCTACACACTTAAATGAGAGGTATAGCTAGTCCTACTAAATTTCTCAGACCCTATCCCACAATAGTAAATCTTGAAGAAACTACAATACCCATATATCTCTATAAATGGAGTATAAAAATGAGTTGTATTGATTTGATCTATGGGTTATTGAAAGTGGGTACCACTTACACCCTTTGATCTTCAAACAAAATTCTGGGAATAGTTGATTGTGGGGTTCAATTTGTGTCTCAAATAGTTACAGGCAATGTGATGAAGTGATAAGATTGTTAGAGCAAGAATAGAAGAGGACCACTGACAATTAGCCCAATTTGGTCTCAAGAAGAAGAGTTTAAGCAAGGAAGAGAATATGGGTCTTATTAGCGGATGGATATTAAATGCCATGCCATTTTTGAAGTGTGATCATTTATCCCTTCTTTCTAATGCCAACCACATAATACAACAACCATCTAAACAAAGCTAATTAAGATCAAAATAAGGGAAATATACCCAATAATTCAAAACAAACTACACGATTCCTTTGTGGCTCGACAGATTTTCAAAACTTAGATTTGAATACCAGAAGCCCAGAGCTCATCAGTCAATGATATTTTCATAAAAAAGATCTTGAGATTTTTCATGGTGAGCATAACCTTGTTTTATGGTATTTGACATTTGTTTTTGTTTTTAGGATGATGGATACTTGGGAGTTTGTTTTGCTTTTTCTTTTCATTATTGCTACGGTCATATCAATATCAAGTTACCCCGTGGATCATCTTATCGCATCTAATCAATAATTAACCTGTGTCTCTCGTCCTTTTTTTTATTCTTCCTCTTTTTCTGGTGTCGAATCCACTAATCTAATCGAAAAGTCATAACAATGTAGCTAATCGAAAATATTATAGTTGCAAATTGATTGTTTGTTTTGGTTCAATTCATTCATTCACATCAATGTCCTTTTTGCTTTAGTTCTTACCTTTTGTTTTTTTTTCCTTTTCATCATTTTTGTTGGGATTAAGTGCGGTTTGAAAGCATAAATTGACTATCTTATATGATCTCTCGATAGTAAAATTCTAAACCGAATGAAAAAAGTTTAGTACTGAAGGCCCGCTTATCCACAGGTACAAGCATTTTGACTTAAACAAAATTTCAGGCTCTTTATACCGCCATGGCTACCCAAAACTAACCGGAAAAAGTGCTACAAGCCTATATAACCTCATAACAATCAAATAACTGTAGCCATTGACCTTTCGATCTAATCCAGATCAAAGTTTCGACTAGATTTTAAATATAAATTTCATATTTCAATAAATTTGAAATTTAGGATTATGTAGTCATTCAAATCTAAAATGACGAGGGCAATTTAGTCATAGATTTGGCTTTGCTATTTTTATAACCCTATGATAGACCATAATCAATGACGGAACTAGGATTTTAAAGTGGATGGCTAAAAAAATAGTAGTATAAAATTACCGCAACCAAATCAATATAAGAGGGAAACAGTGGAGTAAAATAACAATATAAAACATGCTCAATAGACTATGTCTTTGACATGTACTTCCACCCTTTATCATAATAACTTGGTCATGCTGTTATCATGGACAAATCCTTTAGGAGGTGATGCTATTTAATTTAAGAAATAGATTTTAGATTTAATTTTAGTCAAAAAGTAATTTTTTTTTGTGAAAATCAAATTTCAAAATAAATTATAAAAAAGAAAATATTCGCTTTTAATTTTCTTAGTTTCACGTTTACTTCTGATTAACTTTTGTAGCTTGTTTAGATACATATATTTTTTTATATTGTCTTTTGCTTTTGATCGACTTTTGCAGCCTGTTTGAATACATTTATGAAGTTGTTTTTGTTTTTCAACTTCTGAAAACAAGAAGATAATAAGTTAGTTTGGCTATGCAATTTCAGCATAATTTCTAGAAATAAAAAAAAAATAACTTTTTATGAAGTAAAATATTTTTACTTTTATTTTTAAAATCAACTTCTGCTTCGTGTGTCAAAATACCCTCTTATTTCTGAAAAAACAAGAACACTTCTGCTTCTGTTCGACAACCAGAATAATCATATGTTTGAATATTCTTTACGAAATTATTTTTTAATTTTTAAAAATAAAAAATAAAAAATCAATTTGTAATTTTAATATATTTTCTAGAAGCATAAAAATAAATTTTTCATAAAGCAAAAGGTGTTTGCTTCTGGCTTAATAATTTCATCACAGTTGATTTTTAACCGGCTAAGTTTATTATATAACAATCATCAAAACAAGACAAGACATATAAAGAAGTCACTTTAGTGTTTGATTTCTTCGTAAAATGGGTTAATATTTTTTAAATCAAACTTTCAGCTACCAAACAAACACATCTAAATTAAAATAATCATAAAAGATAAAACAAAATAAAAATACCTAACCTAGAAAGACTTTTCCATTAAATATGGACCTTTTCTTTGATGCTTACAAAAACTAAAAGATTAAACTAATAACCTTGTACTAGAATTGTAATGACAATGATCAATCTTACCATTAAATATGACACGTTTTATGTCATTAGTGGTTGGCCGGTTGTAATCCTTGTAGTATATCTTGGTGGCAAGCAACAAAGCGGGTGCCTCACGAAACCTAGACAAGGATGCTCCGAGACCATATTCCAAATAAATGGCGCCAACTATTTTAACTATGCCATGTGTCTTCTAATTAGCCGTAGGTTTTCAGATTAAGAATTTATTTATAGAGGGAGATTTGCAATAGTTATAGTAATAGTAATAATTGATGTGGAATCCTTTGTTGGCCGGCTTGAAAGGTTTAAAATGGATTGACAGTTGATATATGCACAATTGGAAGTTTGGAAATGAAACCTGGTATTATGGGGTGTTTCGTTTTTCATTTATATTTGATTTTCAAATTATTTAGCAATAAGATTATACAAACTTTTTAAATCTATTCAGATATATGCTCAATAAATCGAGTGTATAGTGTAGTTGACTATAATATGTGGAAGTCAAAGGTATGAGCCGATTGAAACTTGAATTCAAATTGTAATATAAATAAATGAATAATTGGTCTAACATATAACTTAGGCCAAAATACCGAGTCAGATTATATCTCAAATAAAGCCAAACAAAATCAAATACTATCTTGGCGAAGGTTTTTTCTTATTAATTTTAAATCATCTTAATGTACAGGTTCCTAGAAGACTTATAAACAAATTGTATTCTAAACTTTTCAAAGACATGTATAGTATAAAAAAGAAAATATAAGCTCATACAAACATAATGTAATAGACTAATAGACCCAGTGGAAATCAAATTTTGCAGTGGCTGAACTTGGTCAGTCGAGGATTTTTGTTATACAATGTATGGTATTTGTTCTCTTTTTATTTTATTAACAAAGTTTTCCTTTATTTTTTTATCTTCCAACAATTGGTTAACTTGTTCAATACATTGCCATCCTAGATGCTTGCGTTCCCTGCTCTCAACATCATGAAACTTTGAGACATCAATTATTCTTTTGCCTTTTTGCTAGAAGTATTTGGTTTGTTACTGGTTATAATCCATTTCCTCTTAATGTAACTATTCCAACTGTTAAGCAATGAACGTTGGACTGGTATACTAGCCCTGCAGGATTCAATGATGAAAAAGGCGAATGAAGCTCAAAATGTGCAGCCACAATTTAGCACATCTGGAAAGCTATGTGTGACAAACTATTCAGAAACACCACCCAAAACTCAAAAGGTACATATATTCTAGCAACCAAAGAATGGAAAATGAATATGCAGCATACAGAGACTCTTTCTCACCCAACAGGATCCACATCAACTTCTACAACAAAATGCTGAATTTTTCCCTCTTTTGGAACCATCAAAATCAACAGAGCTGTAAAAATAAACGAAACTACTCATACTGGAATTATTGTTATGATACTTAAAGGCTCTTTTGGTTGGTGCAAGGAAGTCAGGACTCTGACGTGCATGACTACAAATCTGCATCAGATGGAAGCTCAAGCCATCTTAGAAGTCCACTGGATAAATTTGCTTGGGAACATAATCAACTATCTTGAAGGAACATGTCATAGAGTTATCAGAGCTATTAATGGATAATCAAACCAAGTGGATTGGAGAGCTACAAATATGATAGAAGAGATCAAAGAGCATATGAAAATTGCTAGAAGAGATAATAAAGGGCTATATGCAAAAAAAATTGTAAGAAGGCTAACCAGGCAACCTTTGTATTGGCAAAACAAGCCAATGCAAATGCATCCAACAACATATCGGTTATTTTCCCGGTTCCCTTTTTGATGTTTTAAACACCGACAGACTTTAAGGCTCAAAGGGTTGAAGGAAGCACAAACTCTAAGTCTTTAGCACCGGCCAATCAATGTCGGCGCATTTTTTCTAGTTATTAAAGATATTTTAACTATAAAAGAAAAGTTCTGTAAATTTCCAAGAAAAAATTGTGTTACTTTGGTAAGCACAAACTCTAAGTCTCTAGCACCGCTGCAGCGTGGATAACCACAACGGTGTCCGTTGAAAACCCCACACTGCCGGATATCCGCAGTGGCTAAGTGGGGACAATATCGGTGAAAGGTCGGGTCATTATAAATGGTCTCAGAGCCGACGACGGATCACCTGTCGAGGGTGAGAAAGTATGCTGGACGGAGTATTCCACGTATTGGTCTCATGGGTGGCAGGGAACGTCGGAGATCTGGGCTTGTATATTCCGGAGCCAAGGACGACTCCAATATAAAGGTGGTGGTATTGTAATACCCCGATTCGGAATATAAGTAGTGGTTTGTCATTTCCTAACACTGAGGCTTTTTCAGCACAACTGGCTCAGAGTTGGCAAAAAGCTCTGCAGTTAAGCGTGCTCGGGCGGGAGTAATCCAGGGATGAGTGACCTCCTGGGAAGATGCTGCTGGATAACCGCAGCGGTGCCCATTGAAAACCCCACACTGCCGGATAAACGCAGTGGCTAAGTGGGGACAATATCGGTGGAAGGTCGGGTCATTACATGAAGCGTTCACCCAAGATTACGCCCGTCGAAGCGTGCGTCTAGGATTACGCCCACTAACAGGCGGTAACAAATCACCGTCCCGTTCAAACGTAATGCTAGAGATCCGCCCCACACAAACCATGCATCAACTAAATTATCAAATCTTACAAACATACTTAACAGAGCATTACCCAATTGAATACTCAAATGGGTCATGGATTTTGTGATTCTTGAGTAAACTGATGGAGGGAGATTTATGGAAAATAAATTTATTATTTTATTACTATCATTTATATTTTATTAATGTTATTTTTAGTAAAAAAATAATTAATTTTTGGATTTATTATTTAGGGTAATTTTAGAAGAGTCTAGAAGTTTATTTTAAGAGTTTTAATAAGTTAGGAAAGTTGCCTAAAGGTAGTAGATACCTTGGGAAACAAGTTTATAGGTTTTTGATAAGTTTAGGGTTTGTTTAGTAGGAGTTATCTATACAAAGAGCTCCAAAAACGAAAATTAGAGTTTGAGTCGGTTTATGGTTTTTTTCATCCTTTCTTGACTAGCAAGTTAGGGTTTTCCCCAAGTCTATAAAAGAGTCCTCCATGTATTATTTTATACAGTTGAATATGATTAATAAGAATTATTTTCTTAAACTTGTTCAAGTTTAATAGATTATTGTTTACAGTCGGGAAACCGAATTCTAAATAATTATCGTTGTTCATAGTCGATATTCCTAGGAATATTTGAAGTCTGAACAAAACCCCTCTTTTCTTTCTTTTCTTTATTATCCGCTGCATCATAAATCCGGTTTCCTTCTTTCACACCTCGTTTCCATTCGCAAAGTCTTAATACTGAAATGTAAGTTTCTTCTTCTACAGAAACCCGGATTTCTTCCATGGTATTTAAGTATTGTAGGGCGTTGATCCAAGCGTCTGTTTGGTTTTGTAGACGTTCATCTACGTATTCGTCCGGTTCTTCAAGCGGTACACTAGCTCCATGCCTGTATTTTTCCGCACACGATGCACTTGCACGTGTAGACAATTGATCAGGCGTATGCCTATTAAACCGCCCTATAAGGCGTTCGTCTAGTAAAGCGTCCGTCTCTGGGGCGTTTGTGTAGGAGTCCGTCTATCATCAGGCGTAATTTTCGTTACCGTCTCACATCAAGCGTTCAACCAAATGTCCGCCCCACGCAAGCGTTATATTAGACAACCGCCCGTCTCAATAAACGTATACCCAGACGTCCGTCCAACAACAAGCGTTATACTAGATAACCGCCCGATCGTTTTTAGTCGTGAACCCGTAGTGTTTGAGCGGGATCAAAGAGTAAAATTTTTACTCTTTAATCTTTGAGTTTGGTCTTATGAATGTAGACACCCTTATACGAACCTTTAATTCAGAGTGTTTTTTTTTGTATCAAAATAGACGATAATTTGTATTTCTTTTTCACAAAACTTATATAAATGTTCCTATTTTTGTTTTCAATTCACATTGTTTTTGTCTAAAGAAAATTGATGCGGAACTGACGAAGGAAGCATGGTTCTTTACTTATTTCATCTTTTGATTGATACACTTCACATTTTCCTAATCGATTTTGATAAGTCATACCATGTCTTATATTATAGGGCAAAACACTTGACTAGTAGATAGAAGTAGAACTTAGATGGCCACACTCTCAAGTGTCATTTCTATAGAACTCAGGTGGCCACCCTCTCAAGTGTCACTTCTTGATTTAGTTATGTTGTACTTTGTTCTATGAGGGTTCAAAGTTAGCCCAATACTGAACTGAAACACACAAGCTGGTTAATGAATCACTATTTTGGTACCAAGATTAACCACTGGAATTAGAATGCGAGATGAAGCTTGGGGTAAAAAAATAAATTGCTTCACTACCTTTTCCACGAGTTTCTATCGGCAAACAATTACTCGTGGCCTGAGTAGTAGCTCGAACTCACGTGGTATATATGTATTGGTCGTTCTATTTTGTGTGATCTGTACCATTTTTTCAAAAAAAGTTTTTACCGCACATAGCTGAGGTTACATGGTAGGCGAAATAATAAGAGACACTAAACATCCTATACGTGATCTGATATCTCTTTTTGGTTTCTAATTCTCCAGGAAAGAGTCTATTCATACATTTTAGTAATATTTCTAATGAGTACTAATTTATTTGGGGACGTATTAAATTTCTTATAATTAATCCGACGGTTAGAATCATTTAGGATATATTTTTGTTATACGTGGAATGGTATCAACCCTATTTATAATGGTATCTTTTTTATAACTCGGTGGAATAAATTGGTACTCACGAACAAATTGATAACTTATCAGCAGCTATGCATTTTAGTAGAAGGCTGATATAGGGGTTCCAAATTTGAGTGAGGGGCTCCTAGTTGAGCCGAGGTGACCCATTTTTACGATAAGGGATGTTCTAGGGGGTTTTGTTAAATGACCATTTTACCCTTATACCAATTAAAACCTAAACTCTTTTAACAAAATTCATAATTTTTAAAAACTTAAACAAAAGAAAACCCAACCGTAATCTCCCTCGATTCATCGGCGATTCGTAAAATTCATCGACGATTAAACTCAACTCAACAATTCGAGATGAAGAAGCATACTAAAGGCGTTCAAGGTAGCAGTGATGGCAATCAACCCTGCTCCTTTCAACCTAATCAAGAGATTCAACAAGAAATCGACAGTGACAAGCAAAATCAAGCACCGAAAAGTCCAACAATGGTGTATCTAAGGTATTGTAGAAAACCCATGTATTCTTAGAACTTGTAATTGATTTATTCGCATGTTTGATCATGATTTTGGGGAAAAATGTTGCACACAGTTGATATTACGGTTGGGTCCGTGTCAAAACCCAACCGTAATATTTTATGTTCTTGAGTATTACGGTTGGGTTATTTTCAATACCCAACCGTAAATCAAAGGGAAGAAGATGAATAGTTCAGAATATTACGGTTGAGTTTCAATAGATAACCCAACCGTAACTAATTTGCGCCAATTTTTAAAAACAAGTTACGGTTGGGTTTGTAGAAAATCCCAACCTTAACAAAGAGCGTCCATAAAAATTTGGTTTGAATATTACGGTTGGGTTTGTAGAAAATCCCAACCGTAACTAACCGTAACATATGGACCACCTTTTGTACTTATATTTTTTACGGTTGGGTTTTTCTCAAAACCTAACCGTAAAATATGGGAAAAAAATTACGGTTGGGTTTTGAGAAAAAACCCAACCGTAATTTTTCCTGTGTAGTGAATATTTTTTTTGTTGAAGTTGAATTGCTTTGAAATTATCTAACTTGTATTGGTTGTGTGTTGTAGGAAGAATAAGAGGGGTAATAATTTAACACCTATTTCTCACACTCCAACCCCTCGCCACGGAAAGCATTTAGGGGTTCAGAAGAGAGGCGTGAGCAAGACCCATAATCCCTCTTTTTGAGGTAGGTGGTGGTAGTGTTCCTCAAATTGCAGAAGAGGAATATAATGTGTTTCAAGGCTTGGGTGATCTACCAACACCCAGAGGTTCTCTTCTGATTAGAGAACCACCACAAGAGCAACAACATGAAGAAGAAGAGGGGGACAGAGAACAACATGTCCCTCAAAGCAAAGGTAAAGAAATTCAAAAAGAAAAGGCAAAGAAAAGGGTTGCCAAAGAAATTCCGAAAGAAAAGGCTGAACCTCAACTGTGGCCTAAGAAGAGGAATGGAGGACTATGGGGTGAGGCCCCAGACAAATCTGCAATATTATTTGGTTATCCCCATTCATGGGCTGCCAAAGTTGCAGCGACCAAGGTATTATTCTAATTACTTCTCCTATTCTGTTAAATTTTTGTTTTTTAACTTTTGTAAGTAAAACAAATTTGTTTTTATTCTTTGTAGGATCAAACACAGGCGATCAAGAAATTGGTTCGTCAAAGGGCTCAACATTGGCCCTTAACTGATGAATGTACGGCTGTACAAATTCTGGTAAATGGTACCGGGTTAGCTCCCGGAATTACACATTCAATGTGGGAGTATGACAGTGTCGTATGCGCAGCCTTCAGGGACGTTATTGGCCTGAAACCGATACGTTTCATCTCCCATTCGGCGATATGACTATAACGCCGGATGATGTCCAATCAATTCTTGGGCTGGAGGTGGAAGGTAAATCTGTGTTTGAGGGTTTTGACAACAACATGTCCTGGAGTGATATTTATGCACTTGTCAAAGAAACACTTGGATGGGAGAAGACCGAAGCTGAATCGGAATTTAAATTGGTGAGTGGAGATAAACCGGGGATGCCAAAGAAGAAAGGTCAATCCATGAGCAAGAAAATATTGCTGCGGTCACTATGGGAGAAGTTTAGAGGGACCGCAAAGTTGGAAATGGCTGGGGTCGTCATAGATGACACCAGAGCCATTCGAACAGACAGAGCTTATCTGCTATATATGCTCGGCACCATCTTCTTTGGTGACAACTCGGGCAACAGGGTCAACGTCCAGTATCTACAATGGTTTCAGAGTGATCTCGGGATGACCCATCAGTACTCGTGGGGAACTGCCACCCTGGCCTACCCACTTGCTAACCTTCGAAAAACTTCGAGGGTCAGGGGAACTGAGATTGCTGGTAATACCGGTCTGCTTCAGGTAATTTATTGTTTGAATTTCAATGTTCAATTTTAATTTATTTTTTTCTCATTTTCTTATATTAATATTAATTATCTTTATAGGCATGGGTATACGATCACTTTCCCAGACTGGCTCCTCAAACAAGCGTTGATGTTAATGGACCTACGGGAAAGAAATTCGTCTTCACCGGGACGCAGGCAAAATATAAAGAAGTGCTCATAGCAAAGATGAGAAAAGAAATTGATGCTTTCACGGTTGATGATGTTGTTTTCGACCCTTATGTGAAGATTAGCATAGAGGGTCATGGACATGTTGAGGATTTACGTGAATTGTCGGACGTGGCAGGCTATAACGGCCCTTTGTATCATCCTTTTGGGTACGTGATGTCCAACCCCCGCCGAACTCTCCGGCAATATGGATACGTCCAAACAACGGTGACACGCGAAATGTTTAAATTGTGTGTGAATAGGTCGATGATCGAAGGGCCAAACATCGTGCTAAACTATGAGCCGACGCCTTCAGTCGCGGTTTAGAATAACCGCAGTGATCCGAAATAACAAGTCCAAAGGAATGAGTTAACTCCCTCTCCGGGCACAAAAGAGGCTGCAGAAGATTACTTGGAGTGGTATCGCCATTTTGGTCATCCAACTATCATCAACAATGATCTTGAGACTCTGGAAATCAACACAGGAGATGGTTTCTGGAAGAAGGCATATTTCAATTTGGTACGTATATTATTTTTGTTATTAATGTTTTTAAGATTTATTACTAAACACTCATCCTACTTTTATTTTCATATGTGAATAGAAAAAGAAAGCCGTTGCATTGGCGGACTCTATTAATCCATGCCTAAGCACAATTGATGTGAGGACGCCTGACCAACTCCAAGCTTTGATTAGGGAGCTTCATCATGAAGTTGAGGATGTGCAGCGGACTTTAAAGATGAGTAGACCCGGTACAAGAGGCACGACTAGAAGTGCGAGTACTACTAGAAGAGAGCCCCAAGCATCGGATGAAGAGACACATGATGAAGCCGGGGATGCGCAACGTGGTGCTCGTACTCGAGGCGGTCGTGCTGGAGCTCGTACTCGTGGCGGTGCTGCTCATCGTAATGTTATGAGCAAAAAAAGAGCTCGTCAAAGTCATCGACCTGCCCCTCCTCCTTCTCCCTAACTCTATGTCTATGGTTTTGTTTTGTATGTGTGAATTAGTTGTACCTTTAATGTGAAGTTAGATTTGAAGTTTGAATTTAACTTGCACGTGAAAATTTATTTGATTAATTTTTTTAAGTTGGAAACCATGCATTGTGAAATCCCGGTAAAAATACCCAGTCACATTAGTGTTACGGTTGGGTTTCTAGGAAAAACCCAACCGTAAAACTGGCAAAATGAAAAATGTGACAGGTTTACGGTTGGGTTTTGCCTGGAAACCCAACCGTAACTCTGTCACATTTTAATCCTACAGTTTTACGGTTGGGTTTTCATCCAAAACCCAACCGTAAATATGAAAGAATAATTTTACGGTTGGGTTTTGGCTGAAAACCCAACCGTAAATATATGACCACAACACAATTTCCCTAGGATATTACGGTTGGGTTTTCAGCCAAAACCCAACCGTAAATTCTACTGGATAACTTTAAATTTGATTCTCTAATTTGTTTGTATTTTCGTTTTTTCTTTGTTTGAATGACCCAATTTACCTTCAATCTAGTTAAAATGATTGAATAAGTTCAAATTTTTGATTTTCAAACCCTAATTTGACCTTAAAACTCAAAGCTACAAAGGTTGGTTACGGTTGGGTTTTGGCTGAAAACCCAACCGTAAATATATGACCACAACACAATTTCCCTAGGATATTACGGTTGGGTTTTCAACCAAAACCCAACCGTAAATTCTACTGGATAACTTTAAATTTGATTCTCTAATTTGTTTGTTTTTCGTTTTTTCTTTGTTTGAATGACCCAATTTACCTTCAATCTAGTTAAAATTATTGAAGAAGTTCAAATTTTTGATTTTGAAACCCTAATTTGACCTTAAAACTTAAAGCTACAAAGGTTGGTTACGGTTGGGTTTTGATTTTTTTTTGGGTTTTCAAATAGAGCCGTTCAAACCTTGAACGACCCATTTTTCAAAATATAGCCGTTACACTTCTGGTTTATAAGTGAAATAGTTGAGTACATATCCAACCCATCCATTTTTTTTAAAAGTTAAACCTTTATGTTACAACAATCATCTCTAACAAAACTAGTACTCTAACATAGTGGAATATGGGTCAACCTGCTATTAAAAATCCAGATTTTTCTTTGGATGAAGATTTATGTATTTGCCGCAACTATGTATTATGTTTTCCAAAAAGAGGAGAAGAAAGAAGGCAAAGTGGTATAACGAGTCCGAGTTATTGGCAAACAATCCATGAAAATTTTTGTTCTGAAACCGGAAACCCTTTTAACCGTGATCACGTCAACTTGATTTGTCGATATAACACTATACCGATACGTAGAAGAATTTATGGCATTAGTTCGTATTATTGGTCAACTACGACTTAGGGGTGAAACCGAAGATGAGGTGTTACAGAGATCTCTTGAAGAATGGAGGAGATGGAAAATATGGCCCTTTTTATACCTACCTCATTATCACATCCTAAAGGACTTTTTGCTCACTCGCAAACCTATTTATTAGTTCTTTTGTAATGCCATTTGGGTTTGTTAGTGGTAATTTCAATTGTATCCCAGGTTACCTTAATGATTTCATGGGTTGTAATGTGGTCAAAAATTTGATGTTTACATAAATTTTGTGTTTTGAACCCAATTTAGAGTGAACTGAAATTCTAAAAAAGGTTAACAAAAATATTTACGGTTGGGTTTTCAATGCAAACCCAACCGTAACACTTCCAGATTAAAATTCACCCAGGTTTAAGGTTGGGTTTGGTCTCAAAACCCAACCGTAAGCGTTGCAGTTGTACGGTTGGTTTTGAGACCAAACCCAACCGTAAACCTGGGTGAAAAACCCATTCAGTTTGGAAAGTAGCCCATTTTAGTTCCGCCAACTTGTCATCCTCCTCGAATTTTTCTTTGGCCGTTTCTTGTTCTGAAACCGATAATTTTTTAATTCTCTCCATCTCGCTTTTCTTTGTTGGCCGAATAATCGTTTTGCACTTGGTTTGAATATTATTCCACAAGTGGAACGTGCAAAGAAGATGATGAGCATCTGGGAATACCCTTGCAATGGCATTCATCAAGCCTTGTTCTTTGTCGGTGATAATTACCTTAGGGGTATATCCTTCAACGTAGAACAATTTAATTTGTTCCAATGCCCACACATAGCTTTCTTCGAGCTCGTTTCTCAAGAAACAAAAGGCAACACTAAACGGGGACTAGGTAGAAGTTTGCCCTACAACATTCAAAACCGGGAGCTCATACTTGTTAGTTTTGTACGTGCAATCCATCATAAGCACTTGATGGGAGCACCGTGCTAACTTTATAAACTCGGAATGAGCCAATATAATATGCTTAATTTATTTATTCTCATCTTCTTCGTGAAACATGGTGTAGTTTTTCGTCTCCCCCAAGTACAAAAGTTGTTGGATCGGGTCCCTTTCTTCCCATTTCTCACGCTTCAACTTGGCTTTGGCGTTGTAGATTGTCTCCAACGTAGACACATTATTTGAGTTTATTTTCTTCAAGTGCCCGAGTATATCACTGGGTTTCAAACGCTTTTCCGTCATATCGTTTACGATGAGCTTTTCTTCCTTGGTAAGACGGGCCATAGAAGGATGCGTTAACAAAGTCTCTGGTGGTAGGTGGTTGTGACGACTGCATACAACCGTAGACAAGAACCACTTATTCTCGTTGTTCTTACGAAATTGAAGCTTGAAAGGACATCCCGTCTTCTTAGTGTAAGTTTTTCGCTTGATCTTCGTCTTTGGTACATACTCAGTACCCTTTTTTGCATGTGTTGTGTATTGTCCACTACACTCACAAACCTTTTGAAAGCGGTTGTGTTTTTGTTGGTTGTTACAAACAATCACACGCATGATGAGTTTCCCATGTTCTGTAGCCCACTTCTTTGCATCATCTTTTTTATCCCATGTCTGCATGGTCCAAGAACAGAAAGTTAGGAGAAAAAAAATGGCATTAAGTTAGATGTCGAATTAACAACTTATCAATAACCTACCAGGTCGTTCAAATAGTGATCCGTAGTATCTATAGTTTCAATATCATTTGGAGGAGGCTGATCATTCATTGGTTGAGTTACGACCACGAGCTGAACAAAAGAGATCAAGGCCAAGCGTCAGACAAAACACTAAAACCAATAAGTTTACGGTTGGGTTAGAAGCGTCAGACCCAACCGTATAATCGACGGACCCAACCGTAATACAACAAAAAAGCCAAACCAATGTTACGGTTAGGTTAAAGACTAAAACCCAACCATATCATGAAACACAAATACCCATGCACGTAATAAGTTACAGTTGGGTTTTTGGTAACAACCCAATCATAAACCTGTAAAACTCTATTTTTCAAAACACAAATGTATAGTTACGGTTGGGTTTTGGCTTACAACCCAACCGTAACCATGATGGTGTAACAACAAAAAAAAGCTGATTATGCACCTCATTTCCTTAAATATCAGTAAAAAATGAAAAAGAGTTTAAGTTAGGATGATACCTGACTATTCTCGGCAGTTGAATCTTCACTTTGACGACTACTTTCTCCATTTGGTTTAGTTTCACCATCACAACTTACACTTAAAACCTCTCTACCATCCAAATAATCATACATAGTTGGGTCTCCCTCAATGGGTATGTAGAATTTAGTTTGGCAATCATACAAGGATTCACCCTCCACAAATTTGCCACTTGAATCACTCATTTTGGGTTTTTTCAAAATTTTGGGTTAAAACTCTGTTATCTCTCTTCCACTTTTACCACCAAGATAAAACAAATACAAGACTGATTTAAACATAAAAAATGAAGAATATAGGAAATGAAGATGATCATTTACGGTTGGGTTTCAAGAAATCACCCAACCGTAACTACATTTCCACTAAAAAAATTATGTTTACGGTTGGGTCCGATAATTAAACCCAACCGTAATATAATTTGTAATAAAATAACATGTTTGTTACGGTTAGGTTGTATTACAAAAACCCAACCGTAAATGATCATCCCACTTAAACTAACATTAAAATTTACAGTTGCTTTCTAAGCCAAAACCCAACCGTAATATAACTTTACAAAAACCAAAAATTTGTTACGGTTGGGTTTCATTACAAAACCCAACCGTAAATTATCCCTGAATTGTGACAAAAAAATACAATTCCAACGGTTTTTTTTTTAAAATCTAGCCGTTGCGAATTTTTTCCCTATAAAAGGAAACCTTTCCTTTTCACTTTCTCATTATTCTCTATCCCTTTCATTCTCATTATAATTCTACACTTTCCAACTCATTCTCACCATATCCTTTCAACCATTAAAAATGGTTCGATACACGAATGATGAATATGTTGCAATTGTTCGAGGGTGGGTTACGATGATAGACCACGCTTACGAGAAAGCCTTCTATAACAACAATAGAAACGTTGTTATACCTGAAAATTGGATGGACTGTCAGGAGGACGATTCTTGGTGGGAGCGTGTGTTTGAAATGTTTGTGGCATTACACGGGAATAGATATCGGAGGACGTGCAGTACCATCAAGGGACGCTTTGAGGCGTTGTTTGAAGAAATGGAAAACCTAAAACTGGAAATGAAAATGAGAGTTGAAGCATTTCCCAACGAAACCAATGTGGAAAGAGTAAGTGTGTCAATTAATAAATCGTTTTTTCTCAAAAAATATCTAATTAATGAAACTTATAATTGATTTATTTTTTTCAGCATGCCATGGCTAGGGCGCAGTATAAAATCAAATATGGGAAGGAGTTCAAGCATACAGATTGCTATCGTATCTTGGAACAAAGTTTCTATCTTGAGTTTCGCCGTTATGATTAAGTGTTTAAGTGTTTAAGTGTAATCATCTAATGATCTACTGTATTTCGTTTCCTTTGGTTCTTCCTTTAATGTTAAAAATAAAGTTTTTCACAACTCTGGTATTTGATAAGAAAATGAACTAAACCCAAGCATAACTAATTTTTTTGTCTTAAAAACTGCTTTTACGGTTGGCTTCCATGACTCAAACCAACCGTAACTAAAATTCATACTACAAACATTCATATTTACGGTTGGGTTGTATTACTAAACCCAACCGTAAAAAAATTGTACAAACAACGCAACTAGATTCGGTTGGGTTTTAAGGCAAAACCCAATATGGTAAAATATACACTAATACTAACACTACAAGTTACGGTTGGGTTAGGTGAGCCTTCCCAACCGTAACTACATTTCACTGTAAAAATTATTTTACGGTTGGGTTCGATTACTAAACCCAACCGTAAATAAATTGTACAAACACCACAACTAGATTACGGTTGGGTTTCACCTCAAAACCCAACCGTAAATTCTGCGGGATTCTCAAAATGTCTGAATTTCCGTCTCCTTAAAGTACGCAATTCCAACGGATTTTTTGTTTCAAAAATCTAGCCGTTGGTTCCTTTTTCCCTATAAAAGGAAACCGTTACTTGTTACTTTCTCATTATTCTCTATCCCTTTCATTCTCATTATAATTCTAGACTTTCTCATTATTCTCACCATACCCTTTCAACCACTAAAAATGGTAAACACATACACGAATGATGAAGATGTTGCAATTGTTCGAGCGTGGCATACGATGCTAGAGCATGCTTACGATAGAGCCTTCTATAACAACAATAACAACGTTGTTTCACAACAAAATTGGTATGAGGGTCAAGATACCGAAGAATGGTGGAAGCGGGTATTTCGAATGTAAATCATAGGCCGTGGAGAGCCATCAAGAGACGGTTAGAGACGTTGTATCGACAAATGCACAACTTAAAACTGGAAAAGCAAATGAGATTCGAAGCAAATCCCTACGAGAACGGTGTGGAAAGAGTAAGTTTGTCGATTAATAAATCGTTAATTAAAAAGAGATTTCAAAAACTCAAACTAATAATTGATTTGTTTTTTTCAGCATGTGTTGTCTATGGAGCAGTATAGAATCAAATATGGGGAGGAGTTCAAGCATACAGATTGCTACCGTATTATGGAAACAAGTCGGGTGTTTGATTATCGCCATTATCTTTAAGTGTTTAAGTGTAATCATCCAATGGTCTATTGTATTTCGTTTCCTTTGTTTTTTTCCTTTAATGTACTACTTTAAATCTATTACAATAGAAGGAATAAGTTACAAAGTTGTGTTTTAAACCCAATTTGGAGTATATTGAAAATCAAAAAACAGTTAACAGCACCATTTACGGTTGGGTCCGATAACTAAACCCAACCGTAATACATTTTGTAAAAACACCACAACTTGTCTACGGTTGGGTTTTAAGGCAAAACCCAACCGTAATTCTGCGTTGAACTTGAAACAAAAATTAACAGAATATGTTACGGTTGGGTTATAAGCCAAACCCAACCGTAAATTCTACTGGCTACGGTTGGGTTTAAGGAAAAACCCAACTGTAATTATGTGTTGAAATTGGAACAAATATTAACAGAATTGTTACGGTTGGGTTATAAGCCAAAACCCAACCGTAAATTCTACTGGATAACACAAATTTGGATTTTCTAATTTGTGTGTTTTTCGTTTTTTCTTTGTTTCAAACACCCAATTTACCTTCAATCTAGTAAAAATGATTGAATTATTTCAAAATTTTGATTTTTAAAACTCATATTTAACAAAAAAAAATCAATTCTCAAAAGGATGAGTTACGGTTGGTTTTTCCTTTAAAACCCAACCGTAACTATGGGAAAAATGGTGTTCATCATTTTCTTCTACTTACGGTTGGGTATGGTTTAAAACCCAACTGTAACTTTGCACAAAACATGGTGTTCATCACTGTTCTTTGATTTACGGTTGAGTTTTTTTGAAAACCCAACCGTAAATCTAGCCAAAAATTGGTGTTCATCATTGTTCTTTGATTTACGGTTGGGTTTTGTTTAAAACCCAACCGTAAATCTGGCCAAAAATTGGTGTTCTTGGGTTTTCTTATGGTTACGGTTGGGTTCGACATGAAACCCAACCGTAAATTTCTCTGAACAAAAAAATTTGAATCTTTCAAATCGTGATTTCATCAAGTTTTTCTTCCCACCAAACACAAATTCAAATAATTTTTTTTTTCATTTGATTAGGTCAAAGATTATGTTTAATTAATCATGATTAGTTTAAATTAATCTTAACTAATTAATGTAATTAAGATTACTAATGAGGGGTGGTTTGGGTATTGTGAAAATATTATGGATAAGGGGTTTTTGTGTTTTACTTCATAATGTCCCTATTTCGTCTTATTAGAGGAGCCCCTAAATCAATTTTGGAGCCCCTATATCTCCCTTCTTTTAGTAATAGACATATCTATGTCTTAAGCCGGCACATGTTAGGGAAAAGATTGGGGGTTGATAGGTAGTTCGAGAGGCAAGTGATCGCAGGGTGCAAAAGGTGTGAAATGCATGGTATATTACACAAGAAGAATCTCAGACATACAGTAAAAATGTGTGCAGCAGATGAATAACTTTTTCTGTTACAAAAGACTGCGTAAAAAAGAGAGTAACAGCCTTTGTAGTTTTGTAGCTTGCTTGACACAATAGAAAAAAGCAGCCAGAAAACAAGCCGTAAAAGTGCCATCGGACTGACGGCAGATAACAGTAGGATTAGAAAGGGGACCATTCTATAAAAATGGTAGTAGCCACGAGTAATCAAATGGTCTCCACACAAATGCTCCCCTGTGATAAATAGTTGTGTATCGTGGTCCCTTCTTTCTTTTTCTCTCCTCTACCTTTACATTTTGGGACCACAACAAATAATAATAATAATTCTGAAGGGAAGAGGGCGTGATTAAGCCGGCGGCGCCACAGACAACGGTAGTGATAAAGTCAATGGTCCCCCGGAACACTCTTAGATGCTTTATTTACACGTGTATGGTTATGATATGTTAATTCAATTCGCGTGCTGCTCTACTTCGTGTGTGGTCCCTTCCCTTTGTGGTCCGGTCTAGATTTATCCGCCGCGTGTCTTACGGAAAATAAAAAGATTAGGTCCTCTTTTGTCAGTGTGTGGATACGACGTAATTTTAATTTTTCTATTTTCTTTCATGGATTTCTCGGGTACGTTCAGACCAACGTCGACCGTATTTCAATAAACTTAAAGTAACTCGCTATAGCCAGTCACAAATTACCGACTCCTCTACCTAATTTATATACACGTACTGTACGGGGGGTCAAGTGGCCACTATTAGATTATCTCTTTCATGTAAAAGTCCCGAGAAAAAAAAACAACTTTTTCCCCAGGGATTTAGCTTCTTTTTTCTTTTCCTGATATGTATGAATTGAATTCGGCGTCTTTATTGCTCGTACTAAGCACCATTTGTTACTGTTAGTCCATGAATTAACACTCTTCATACGTATCAAATAGGAAACTCACGGTCACGGACTAACAACAGTAGCTAGCTAGCCGATGATAAACGGCGGTTTTACAAGAAAAACATTGTACAAAGTAGTCAGTACAGTAGACAGTCGTACTAGAAAACTACTTTTTCCAATACGTATGCAATGTATGTCTCATGTTGTCTTACTTTAATTTGCCAGAGAAAAAAAAGGAAAATAGAAAAAGAAAAGAGAAAGCTCTTTGGATAGTCTACTCATTCTTCTTCAACAATTTATTTATTAATTAAACCACTCTCTTTCCCACTCTACAAATATCTAGTATATATATATATATAACACTCTCTCTCTTACGATCTCTCCTTACATTTAAAAGAGAAAAAAATATAAAGGTCTAGAAGAAGAAGGTTATTTATTATTTATTTATAATACTATTATGAAGGAGGAGAAAAAATTGTTGTGAAAAAGAAAAGAAAATCAGGAAATTTCATTCAATTCTTCTTTTATCATCATTAATAATGGCTTCTTTTCATAATCATAATCATCTATCACATGAAATGGCTTTACAACATCAACAATTTTCAGAAGAACATTTAGTAGGAGGAGGAGCAACATCAACAACATCATCAACAGTGTTAAGAAGCATTAATATACCAGAACAACAACACCATCATCATCATCACCATCAATCTTCACCAAGACATACAAGCAGAGATCACAAAGATATTCAACGGTTGATGATTGAAACTGGTGGTGGAGGAGGAGGAGGACCGAAATCTCAACAACAACAACAACAAGGAGGGCCGAATTGGTTGAGTAATGCAATTTTGAGGCAACAAAATAATAATAATAGTAGCAGTAGTAACAGTAATAATAATAATAATCAGCAGTATGGTGATGGAAGTTTTTTACATTTACAGACAACAAATAATAATAATAATAATACGGATTCTAATAATAATTCTCCTGTTGGTGTAACTGGTTCGAATCAATGGTTACCAAGATCAATACTACAAAGAAATACAAGTGATGTTGGTGGTGGTGGTGGTGTTGTTGGAGTAGATTCTGTACCTGTTTCCAGTGATTCCATGATGGCTGGAGCAGATTTGATGAATATAAATGATAATAGTGGAACAGATTTAGCAGCTGAGAGTGAAACTAGGGGTGGTGGAGGTGGATTAGGAGTTTCATCTATAGGAAGTTGGCAAACAGCAAGATATAAAGCAGATATATTAGGTCATCCTTTATATGATCAATTGTTATCTGCACATGTAGCTTGTTTACGCATTGCAACACCAGTAGATCAATTGCCAAGAATTGATGCTCAACTTGCTCAATCTCAACATGTTGTTGCTAAGTATTCTGTACTTGGTGGTGCTGCTGGTGGTGCTACTGCTGGTGATGATAAAGAACTCGATCAGTTCATGGTTAGTACTTCTTTCCAACTCTTTTCGCCATTCTTCAATTTTGCAACCAATTTATCGTTGAATTTTTAAATTTATATTAGTTAATTACGGCCAAAATTCTCTCTGTCGGATGGAATTTTGATTTGGGAAAAAAAAAACATTATTATGATATTATTTTTCTTGGTTCAATTTTCAAGTTGAGTTGTTTAATTGAGGTCTGATTTTTGCTCATAACTAAAAAAAAATAAATTATTTTGGGGATTTTGGTCCAAATTTGTGCTTGATTTATGGACTAGAAAATACTCAAGGACAAAGCTTAAAGGGAAGCATCTTTACTGTCTAGAAGGGAAGCATCTTTACTGTCTATACTTTTGTACAACACTATACTCTGGTTGGTGTTTACAAAATCTGAAATAATGATTTTTAATTGATGAATTGTTGAGCATAATACATAGAACAATTATAGGTTCCCCACACCTTGACATGAAGTGATCTTAAACGGTAGTTTCGCCAATTTGGGAGTATGAAACATATTATGATAGCATTTGGTCTCAATCTGTTATAAACACGGATTTGACAAAACAAGATTGGTTGAAATTGGGGGAGTAAAAAGTTTTTAACAATAATGATAATTTTGTTGATAATAAAAATGAAATCAAATGAGTGTTGGGGAAGACATAGTAGGATTTTTGCATCCCAGTTTCATATATGGATAAGTATATAGATAGGTAGGACCAAATTTGAGTGCAGCATATCGGTATCTTGGATCTACATAAACCACAGTAGATAGATAGATAGATAGATAGGTAGGTTGAGAGATGGAAATGGAATTTCTTTATAGGATTCTCCCCTGTTCTCTCTTATTGTACCCTCGGAATTTTTAGGATTCTTTCTTTTCCACTACCTTCACTCTTATTATTGTATCTCCTTTCAGTTTTATACTATACTAACTTTCATTTATTTAACTAATGAATCGAATCATCAACTAGGAAGCATCTTCAATAATTGGTTTGGATAATATAATATCCCTTTAAGGTTGTTTGCTGTTAATACAACATGATGCAGTTTTATACCTCTAGATATTATGTGCCAAAAATGTTCACCTGTTTTTTTGTTTTTTTTTGTTTTGGACAATAGACATATGAGGAGCTTAGTAACATGCTTAGTAACATTTTCTTAGTTCATGACATGTCTTACTTATCTATTGCTTAGGTCCTGGTGAAATATAGGCTGTTATGTGGAGGTAACATGTAGGACATCATTGCGAAAACTCCATCCCTAGATCTTTCGGGACCTCCTAGAATGATATTTTGTTTACAATGACTTGTTGAAAAATTGTTAGGAGACATAAGTTAATGCCAGCATACACTCAACGATTCCTAAGCCATCAAGCAAGGCCTAGATTCTTTTTTACTTGAACAGATCACCTCCATTCGTTCGTAGCTCAAACTGCTTGAGAGAGGACAACATGTTCACCACTTGTTCCTAAAGCTCAAACTATTTGAGATAAGATAACATGATAAAGGGTCCATAAGCCCATAAAGGATTTGACAAGTTCGTGTTTATCAAGATTTGCTGAACAGATTTATCTCAACATATGGATGCATAAATTTATTATGAAAATTTGTTGTTTATTCGCATGGAAATTGTTTTTGGTATCCAATGTATTGTTGAGAGTTGATTCAAAATGGAATTATGATGAAGCGAAGTATTGGATGGATTGTGCGACAAAGTGGTTTCTGTCTTACACTCTTACTCCTACATAATGGGGACTTTTTAAGGGAGCTCTATTTCTTCCTTGGTGATCCTGGTACTTCAAAATTTTGTTTTGAAAAAAATGAGAGAAAAGTCCAGCAGATTTATATATATCTTGACGAAATGAGTTCCAGGTTTTCTGTTACAGATCATCACTGACAAATAGGGTAGATATCTCTTTCTGTTTCCATTTTCCTCCCACAGTCATAATGAAAAGAAAAAGCATAGAAGTTCGGAGAGATACCTCTTAAAGCTGCAGTTCAACTTCAAACTGAAAATGACTAACTTCAAGTAGCATGCTTCTTTCTTGTGGTGTACTTATTTTATTTTGAGTAGTGGGTATCTCTAGTCTTAGTCTATTGCAAGTCTTAAGTGCATATCATAATCACTCATTTGATAAACATAAGAGATACCTAACCAGGTGACTGATGATGGATGCGCCTATTGAACTGTTATACAAATAATATGATACTAATATACCATCTTCCCAAACTTGTGTACGCATGCATCTTAAATTCTTTCTCCGCTACTCCTTGATAACTACTTACTAACATTGCTTAATATCCCTGAAGATCTCTGTTCTTGTTTTACTTGTTTAGCCGATCCGAGTTTCTATTGTTTTCTGAGCAAGTTTTTTATGGTGCGCAGACACATTATGTTCTTTTGCTCTGTTCCTTCAAAGAACAACTGCAACAGCATGTTCGTGTTCATGCAATGGAAGCTGTGATGGCGTGTTGGCAGCTTGAGCAGTCTCTCCAGAGCTTAACAGGTGACTTATAGTAGTTTTTTATATGATCCACTTCAAGTCTTTCTTCTCTGTGATGGGTTGTGTTCAAAAGCTAGAAAGTAAGCTTTTCCATGCATTTAAAAGTTACGGCATAATAATTATTAAGAAAAACAAGAGAAAAATGCAGTTTGTTGCTTAACACATCATCATATTCTATAACGTTGATCTTCAATTTTCTCATCCTTATCTACCTACTGTACATAATAAATGCAATTTCTTGTCAATACATATCAATTCATTGTATCTCCATGTTTATAGTGGGATTTTTGATCTTCCCGTTTCTCATTCTCAAATAGCCTCCTCATTTGCCTAGTTTTTTCTAACAAATTACTATGCATAAACAGGTGTCTCCTCAGGTGAAGGAACTGGTGCAACAATGTCGGACGATGATGATGACCAGGCCGACAGTGATACCAATTTATTTGATGGAAGTCTAGACGGGGCAGACAACATGGGTTTTGGTCCTCTTATCCCCACAGAGAGTGAGAGATCCTTGATGGAACGTGTAAGGCAAGAGCTGAAACATGAGCTTAAACAGGTAAGACAAAGTGAACTTATCAATTTCCCTGTCATTTATGTAGATTTTCTTTTTTGGAGGATTTTGTTAAAGTTTTTAATTAACTTTTATGTCATACAGGGGTACAAGGAGAAAATTGTGGACATAAGAGAGGAGATTTTGCGTAAAAGGAGAGCCGGAAAACTCCCAGGAGACACCACCTCTCTCTTAAAGGCTTGGTGGCAATCGCATTCCAAGTGGCCGTATCCAACAGTAAGTATTTCCAATTCTAGTACTAGTAGAACACAATTTTTTTCATCTACATGTACCTTGGGGTTGCATACTAGTTCTTTTCCCGGAAAGGATTGAATACTAGTAGTCATTCAATGGGTTCTTGTCAAGCTCCTGAATTTTTAATACCATATTGGTCGCTGAATCTTGTTTTCAGGAGGAAGATAAGGCAAGGCTGGTCCAAGAAACAGGTTTGCAGTTGAAGCAGATTAATAATTGGTTTATCAATCAGAGGAAGAGGAATTGGCACAACAACCCTTCATCCTCTACTGTTCTGAAAGGCAACAAACGCAAGAGGTAATTCTCTATACAGTCTAATACTGATAACTCTTTAAGTGAATTTGATCATCAAAAAGGATCCCAACCAACTTAATTTTGAAAAAGAAGTAATGCAGGTGAAAACAGTTCTGGTGACCACTTCATGTAGTTGATATCCACACTCAAACGTCTCGACAATCAGTTTACCTGGTACGGTATAAAATCTCAACACAAGCTGGTGACATTTTGGAGGGTCTAATTGGAGATCCATTTACTTTGCTTCGGTTGAAAATCAAAAGAACGAAGAAGTATACTAGTTAATATCTTGGAAGTGTGATTATTCGAAGGAAGATTAGTGCCATTGACAATGTATGACTGAAAGACAGACCATATTTATAGGACGTACGTAATTAAGCCATTCTAGTTTCGAAATAGGTTCTCTCTCTCTCATGGTATATCAAGTTTTCTCATATATATTACTGTGTATAAGAAGATTTTATCATAGTTTGTGTACAATGTAATAATCTTTTGCACGGCACTGTGATTATTCATTTTATTTTATTTTTGATCTATAAAGAAAAATATACTGATCAAAGAAAGGGTACAGAAGACTTGTACCACCAAAAGTAAACGAAAGTAAAACTCTCTTGCTAACAAAGAGTAAGTGAGAATAAAGAAGCAATTTCTTTCCGTTAATCGTAGACTGAAAAGAAAAATCTTGAATGTGATCACAGCGCGCAGTTCTCAATTTGCAACCAAAAACCTTGTATTTCTCTCATTCCAGACTGCCCAACAAATAGCAATTGGGATTTAGGTTCCAAAGCATCTGAAATTGCAGATCCTCAACCAGAGATTGCCAAGTGAAGAAAGAGCAGTAATAACATGATGCCATAGCTCCTAGACAATTACAAGAGGAGTATTGGGCTCACTACTATGACTCACTCTGATATGATCTCACGGCGAGCTTTCGTGGCCCATACATGAACGCAAAATTGGGGTGTCTACGCCACTATTTTCAAAAGGGTTACCATCTCACATTGGATTACTTGGAAGGTCTTCCAAAGCAAGAAATCACAGTTTTTGACAAAATGTTTAGTGACTGCTCGATCAACTATCTCAAATTCTATATATTAAAATCAATTTTAAGTTTCCACGATATATACAAAAAACGATTCCACCCCAATATAGGTTCAACTCTGAATTCCTCCGCCGCCCCTGCTAGTGATGAACATCGTAAACTTCTTCATCACCATCATCAAAGTTAAGAGCATAACTCTGTGCATCATACGACGTATTCATCAGTTTACGAGTATTCTTTCTGTTGTCGCTGAAATAACTTCCAATCTTCCGAATGAATGTTTCCCACTTTGGTCCTGCTAACAACTCGGATATTTCTCTTAGTTTCTTACCTCTCTTCACAAACCAATTACTCTCGCCGTTATTGCAATATTGATCATCTCCTCCGTCTTGCTGTATCATACCATAATTTCTAGCGCTAACCCTTTTCGATTTGACACAAAAAAGATCAAAACCCCAACACCGACCAGCCCCAAACGTTTCTTCGAAATCATCATCTGTGTATTCCTCTTCGTCAACTCTTCTTTGCATCCTTTGCTTGTCTTCATGAGGTACTGTTGTCGTCGTCTCCATAAAACTGTAGGTGATGATGAAACACGAACGCTTTCGAAAACTATATCAGAGAACAATGGAGATGTTTGAGACTTGAAAGAAAGAAAGAAAGACTGCTGCTGTATAAGTAGTGGTTTGAGAAATTTCAAAGAAATCAAAGAAGTTTGAAATAAGATGGGAAAGTAGAGTAGAAAACGTGTTTGGAAGTATCGGTAGTACTAGTAGGAGACTAGGAGGAGTCCTACTACTACTTTGCCGGCTTGACCACATAAATAGCTGTTCATCCACACGTGTTTTGTGTTATATTTTGACAAAGGATATGACATTAACCTTATGTGGTCAAGCCGTCAAGATATCTTACGGAAGAATGTATTAAACAGCTGCAGAGTATCTACAACAACTAGAATCAAAATCAGGAATTTGGAATACGTGTCACACACAAACTCTTTAGGTCCAAGCTATTAAGAAAAGTCAATTCGGAAAGTACAAAACGTCCCAGATCATAGATATATTTGGTTGGTTGAAATTAACCGGAAAGCAACGCTTTCCGACTTTGCCGATGTTATCATGACTCAGGAGACTTTTTTTTTTCTTTCTTTTTCCTGCGGCATACTGGGCTAAGTCTCGTGAACAACCCATCCAGTTAGACAGGTCCACCGATGATCCAACTTATCATTCCTCAGAACGAACAAGGATTATAGGTAGAGTGTTCTTATTTAAAGTAAATGAGTTTTATCCAAATATATCAAATTAAACTCTATTATGAATAAAGAGAAGACTCTTGTTCACCTAAAACCTATCATATATTCTTTCAATCGAAGAGTGTTGGCCAGTCCTCACTAGACGGGTGAACGTCAGCCGTCTGGACCAAACAGAGGATGTTTTTCCGTCCATAGAATCCAAACGTTTGAAGTTCAACCCGTTTGGATAGTATTTCCTTCAAAACGGTTGAACTTCACCCGTCTGGATATTTTACATATCCAAACGGCTACGTTTCCCCCCTTCCTTTCTACTCTTCTACTCAATTCATACCCACTTTTCTCTACTCTTCTACTAAATTCACACTCAATTTTTTTCATCTATAATTCTCTACAACCATGTCTACTTCCAAAACAAGAAAACCTAGAAAGATACAAGTTAATTTTTCTACGGAGGAAGACGTAGCAATATATAAAGCACATATGCAATTACGAGTGATGATAGTGTAGGTGTTGGCCAAGCAAAAAACCGTTATTGGACTAGAATCGTTCCATTATTTTCAACCAAAACAAATGAAAATCCATACCTTTTGACCTAACCCATCTTCAATTTTTCTCTTATTCATTCTCACTGATTTCTCTGTTGGTTCTTCAAAACTTTAATTTCACTTTTGCTTTTGAACTCGAATCGAACAACACCAGCACTACATCTTTCCTCAAACCCTAATTCATCTTTCGTTGATGGTTATGCAGTTGTTGTTGCAGAGATGATATGGATTTGGTTACGGTATAATTTTTGGTTAGTTAGGGTTTTGATTAATGGGTTATTGATACAGATGAGCGAGAAACAATTTTGGAGTTTTAATTCAATAAAGGTTCAATTAGGGGTTTATTAGTGTTTTAATTGTCGATTTTGATGAAGGGGAAATAAACGATTAGTTCTTTACGCTATTGCTATTGATGATGGTGGTTTCGAGTTCGATTGGCAAAGATGAATTAGAATGATCCAAACTAATAGTTTAATGGGTTTTATTCGATTGAGATGGCAATGATGATGTTGTTAATGAAGATAATAAAATATCATATATTGAAGATGTATTATCGAGAATAATGATGATGATAAACTGCTGTCAGAGTTTGAAGAAGATCGATGATGATGGTGTTGTTTATGGTGACTATTATTGATCGATTTATGGCAGTGAGTTATTTTGGTGCTTTTGGTGAGTTGTGATGGTGGTTGCAGTATGAATGAAGATAAATGGTGGTGGCGGTGATAGGTTCGGAGAAGATGGGTTATGTAAATGTTAGGAAAGTGAAGGTTGGTAAATTTGTATAATAATTTTTTTTTATTTTTTCTTTTAATAATTTTTGAACAAAAATTAATACTCTCTCCGTTTCAGGAAAAGAGTTATTTTTCCTACTTGTACAATTGTTAAGACAAGATGAGAGAGAATAATTTTTGTAATTTATTTCCAGATTTACCCTAACAAAAAGTTTAATACTACATATATCTTTATAATGAGAATAATAACATTTCTTAAAATAATAAGGGTAGTTTTGAAAGTTTGTTATATTGAAAATGAAAGTAACTCTTTTGTTGGAACAAAAATTTAAAGAGAAAGTAACTCTTTTCCTGAAACGGAGGGAGTATTAAACATAGTCAATGTATGTCAACGTTTTGGAAAAAAAATTAGACCAAACACTAATGGACAAAACCAAGTACCAAAAATTAATTAAGTTTAGAAATTAAATTTGTGATATCAAAAAAGATGTTAGACAATTTGTCGGTATTCTCAGAAAATTATATCGAGGGAGAAATGGTTGGGCACCCAGGACTTGGTGAGTTGTTTTGTTTATATGTTTCACTTATGTTGGTTAGTTTTTATTACGACCTTGCACTAATTAAATATATTTACATTGTAGTGACGAATTTAGTACTTGAAGGTTTTTAAGAAACCCTTCGGCTTTGATGAGTGCTATGAGTTATACAAACATGAACCGGATTTTGATTACAAAACATTTACCGATGCTCCGCCTTCTCCACCTCCCGTACAAACCGTAGACCAAGATACTGACACCGATGATGATGCAACTTAAAATGTGGATACAGATTCCGAAATTACAAATAAGAAACAAAGAGGACCTGGAAAGAAATACCTCAGAGCTCAAAAACAAACAAATTAAGTATCTAGGAGGAACTTCAAGCGATTCGGTTGATACCCTATTTAGTGAAAGCAATGAAAAGCTCTTAACCTTTCTCAAAGAATAAGAAGAAGCTCAATCGCAACAATCGAAATAGGAGAATGAAATACTTGGGGAAGAGAAGTTAAAAGAACGCGAAGAAATATTGATGATGGCCGATATTTCTAAGTTAACTCCGGAAGGTCGTCAATGGCTTCAACAACAACAAAGGAATATACTTGAAAAGAATTCTATTCAACAAAGTAGAGAGTAATTTGTCGGGTTTGGTTATTATTCTTAAATTTTGTATTTTCGGTTTCGATTTCAAGATTTTTAATTTATGCACTATTTTCGCTCTAAAATGTCTCTAAAATTCATAACAAATCGAAATTCAACACACATTATGAATCTACAAACTAGAGGTACACACCTCTAAATAAAAAAATATAATCAAAGTTTCGATATTTTTTTCTATTCCAAAACTCGGTACAAAACAGGACAGTGCAGGAACAAAATATATTCGCTAGAATTTCTCAATTTCTGCATTGTGTTGACTCTAAAATGTCTCTGAAATTCATAACAAATCGGAATGCAACAAACTTTATCAATATACAAACTAGAGAAACAAACCTTTAAATAAAATAATATAATCGAAGTTTCGATATCTTTTTCTATTCCAAAACTTCGGTACAAAACAGGACAGTGCAGGAACAAAATGTATTCGTCATAATTTATCAATTTTTGCACTGTTTTCACTTTAAAATGTCCAAAATTCATAACATATCGGAATTCGATAAACTTTATCAATCTAGAAACTAGAGAAACACACATTTGAATAAAAAAAGTTATGATATTGTTTGCTATTCCAAAACTTCGGTACAAAACATGACAGTTGCGCCACACAAAAAACATCGCTAGCTTTTTCCCTTTCGCTCCATATTGATCTTCTATTGTAGTGGTTGGTTAGGCACCACGTTTTTACCGAATTGCTATCTCACATGCGTTGTTAGACGTTCACGAATATGATTATACATTGGTTCATATCTTAATTCATGATAGCTCACTCCTGGCCGAGGTGTAGTATCACGAAAAATTCTATAGTTGTCATCTCCAAGTGTTATCCATGCCCCATCTCTCCGCTCGTGTTGGATAATCATGTTATGCAATATTACACATGTCAACATTATATATTTCAAATCTTCTCCATCCAAATATTTTACCGGACCTCTCACAATATTACATTTTGCTTGTAGAACGCCGAATGCGCGCTCAACATATTTTCGAGCCCTTCTTGGATCTTGGTAAAGTATTTTTGCACCATGGTGATTGGATGTTTATAAGATTGAACAATAGTACGTAACTTTGGATATATCCATAAGCACAGTTGCTTGTTGGATAATGACATTGTCAAGTGAATCCGAAGAACCTGAATCGCTCTTTGTACCTATATAAAATATTGAGACAATTCTAGAAGCTACCATGGAAAAGTAGCACATAAGATAGAAATGCAAACATGTAAGATAAGTAATTCAAATAAATGTTTTAGAACGTTGAATGTATATCCGATTCAAACAAAGACTAAACTTTTATAAAATTCCACAAGAAACATCTAAAAGAAAGAAGTTTGCAAAATAACATTTTACAAGTTAACATTCGATTGGATGCCACAATAATCCATAAAGTTATCCAGACCATGTTGGAGTTTCAGCTCCATAAACACCACAATTAAGACCTAAATATTGTAATATAATATTAAGCTGAAAATAGACTTGAACCTAGTATTAACATGCTCAACAGTATACAAAACCAGCACCATAGCAGCAAGAACACTACATATAGTTCATACCCAAAACAGATTGAACAATAAGGAAATAGAAAACACAAGACACTTAACCGCATGATCTCTTTAGTGATATCCCCATTGTCTTGCTCGAATTAAACACTATGCTCGTATTTTAGTGAGATCAAAAACTTTAAGAAATTTATGATATCGAATTGAGATCCAGTATGTCTCGTACCAGAGACTACTTTATGAGCATATAAACCTAACGAAAATAAATATAATAAGACCAAAATCATCGCACTCCCAATGAATTTCAGATTCAACCATAGCACATAACAAACTTGTTTCGTCTCAGACCAGATACTACTTTATAAGCATATAAACCTTACAAGAATCAATGAATACTGATAAACAAGCTACAAACATCACTCCTAGTGAATTCATATTCACACAATGTGCTTATCATAGCTATACAAACAAACCACATAGATAACAATTAAAAACAATAACATCTTAAACTCAAAACAAGACTCTGTATCATCGCAAATCACCTTTGGGCAGAAAATACGACATACAATGAGTCCCAATAAGTTTAAGACCTAGAACTCTTATGAAAAACTTTCACTCATATGAGACTTGGTTCACATCATATTTCACAAATATAAATCACCTTTGGGAAAATTCATATTCATAATTTCTGAATGAATCAATACAAACCATCACAATCACATAATTCTCATTCAAACACTTCCACATACTCTCAAAGTATCACTTTGGCAATACTTAGTCGAGCAATGAAAGCTACAGATTGTATAAGTTACAATTTTCTAAATCGAAAATAAAAATTTGATACTTACAACAAAACATCATAATGAGAAAACAAATACACATTAGTTTGTGATCGTATCAGAAGCTTTATCATGCCGAAACAGAACAACTTACACACGACAAATAACTACTTGAACTTTATGATCTTCATATGTAAATTCTCTACAATTGATTTAATACTCTCACTATAAATTCTGAACTCTTTAAACCACATGTAGGAAGTACTGAAACACCATGTATCAAAAGAACATCTACATATCAGAATAACTCCTGAACTTCAACCGTACCAAAGAAGAACTACACCTTTAGAAAGAAATCAATCCAAAACTGCAATCTTACAACCTCCCTAGCTGCTGAATATGTAATAACTAGGGGAAATATAAGTTGAATGTTAGAGTTTCAGCTCCATAAACACCACAATTAAGACCTAAACACTATAGTAACATAACATTAAGCTGAAAATAGACCTGAACCTAGTATTAACATGTTCAACAACATACAAAACCAGCACCATAGCAGCAAGAACACTACATATAATTCATATCCAAAACAGATTGAACAATAAGAAAATAGAAAACATAAGACACTTAACCTTCATGACTTATTATCAACTTATATTTCCTCATATTACTTTCTTGATGGAAAAACAATTTTTTTTTTTATAAAACCATATGAGGCTAGAAATGAGACCTAGTCATGCTTGCCACATGTCACTCCAACCTTTCCATCATGAGTTGGATAACACCTCATCGCCACATTGGACACCTCAAGAGACAAGAGACATGTCATGCTGGTTTCAACCTTATCTAGTGATACACACATTTTTATGTCTAAATTGTGCTCAATTATCTATTCTACTAGTGTTTGATTTTGTACTTATTATGGGTTTTTATGTCTTTGTAGATATTTTCGAGAATAAATTTTATGGAAAAATCGGCTCAAAAAGTGATAAAGGCACCCAGGAAAATTGATAAAGGCACCCGCCAGATGGATTGGGGGCACCCTTCATTCAAATTCAAATTCCGGAAAAGAGCGGGATTTTTTTTTTACCTGAGAAGAGTTTCTGAGTTGTTTCTGAACCGAAGTTAAAGGGATTTAGAACTTGTTTTCGATATCTAAAGGAAGAAACAATCAAAAGAAGTGGAAACACGTCATTCATGAGAGTCCCATGCCGTGAAAATTGCTAGAAAAGCTGAGTCCACACCGGAAAAGAGAAGCACATCCTGTTTCGGATTATCAATGATTTGGAGTTTGATTTGGACTCTTCTTTGAGTCCTTATCGGTTAAGAAAGGTTTCTAGGGTTAGCTAATCCTATAAATAGCAAAGAATAACAAAAAAGAAATCATCTGGAGACGTGCGAAAACATTCCAGGAAGAAAAATAATTCTGCTAGTGTGAAGAACACGAAGAACATAAGGCTCCAGAAAACTATCGCTGAACCCGTTGCTTATTCTTTTATATTTCTGAAGCGTCCAGGGTCCGTACTTTATTTCTGTTCTCTTCAGCCACACGGAGAACACAATATGTAACACTTATATTCGTATCAAATCTTCTGTGTTCTTTTTATTTCTTCATTGTAAACACTTTTTGAGCTATGAACAATTATTTTGAGAGTGTTTCCAACATGATGAGCTAATCACCATCACTGGGGCGACGGAGGAAGCTATTTTTCCAATAATAAAGTGGTAATTCTTATTTTATTATTTTTATTTTCGTCAATCCTTCAACATTTGTACTGTTGAAGTAATTTGTTTAGATTCTAGAGATCAATATGTACATTCCTGACCTAAACCAAGCAATGACCATTCCAGTCTTGCTTCAATCACAAATGAGAAGGAGAAAGAGTTTTTCTTAGGGAGGGAAACGAGAGAAGGATGAGGTCAGAGTATCAAACTCTTTAGGATATAGTAGGTGTGAATAAATATGGACAATTCTCCGTGTAAGAAGATTGGATGATAGAGTTGTTCAATTAGAATTATCCTGTGTTAGACTTATCTCAGAGTTCGACTTGTTATTGTATAATCCAAACTTCTTCTTGAAATTGTTGTATTTTAGACTTCATGTGTTCAATAGATTGATAAATCTATTTTATGGTCATAGCTATTGCAACCGTTCATCTGACCTCCTCTCTGGAAGAAGTATCGATGGTTGAGTATTGGTGAAGTGAAGAAGGTGGAGAAAGTATTGACAACTGCTCCCCACTTCAATTGAGGTTGAATGAATGATTTCTAAACTTACCACTCCTCTACTCAACTGCTGATCAAACTTTCCAGAATTTCTCTTTAGTGGGTGTACTGCTGCACCACATGCCGTAGACCATCAGACCAAAACCCTAATGAACATCCCCCCATTTTGACATTTGATGTCTCGTGTAAATTTTATAGTATTAAGTACGACTAAAAATATTAAGTCAAACGAGACTTATACGACTAAAAATATTAAGTCAAACGAGACTTACTCTTGCTTGACTAGCTTAATGAGTATTGACAGACGAAGACAAAATAATATATGTAGTTATTTTATTTATGAGGAACAATATGTTCAACTAAGTCAATTTGGATTGACATGCTTATTTTATAAAAATAAGTGTATGCTGCCAAGCATGAGAAAATGTGTGTGCGGCCATATACGAAAATATGCGTGTGGGAGGCCTCATATAAAAATATATAAACATGAGAGGCTACATATATGAGTGAGGCCTAGTAAAACTTTTGATGAATAAATTAGGGTTTTAAAATTTGTATGTGAAGCAAACCTTAATAAGCTGACGTAAGGCTTGATGTTGGAAATATTAGCTAATCTGCAAAAGTTTGCAATTTGAAACAAAATACTTGTGAGCTTGCCTAGGGTCCAAGACACACAAGTTCTCCATTTTTACGTGTTTTTTTTTCCTCTTTGCACAAAGCCTCACACGTTGAGGGTAAAAGAGTAAAGTATCAAATTTGACAAGAAGCAGGACGCGTGAGTTTGGTTTCTGAGTGAAGACATACGAGTTTTACCTCAGGAGCAATCACGCAAGCTTAGCTACTTAGCTAATGCGCACACGTCGAAGGCAAGAGAGGTAAAAACGTATCCCTCTTAAAATTAGGGTTTGAAAGTATTAATTAGGGTTTTGAAGCTTATATGCTAAGAAGCACAAGTTTGGGGTAAAAAAGTAAAAAATCCTAATTTGAACAAGAGCTCAGCCATTCACGTTTTTTACTCTTTGTACTAAGCCTCACAGGTTGAAGACGAAAGAGTAAAACACTAAGTTTTGTCTGAGGTATGACATGTGAGTTTGGTCTCTGAATGAATATACATGAATTTGTCCTAGGAGCAGATGCGAGCCTAGCTATTTAGCTAAGGCGCACACGTTGTGAGCAAGAAGGGTTTAAGCGCTTCCTTTCTCAAATTAGGGTTTGAGAATATTCTTTGACGTGCTTATAAGTGTTGCAAATGTTATTTCTAAGTCTTTCAAAAACTCTAAATTGAATTCCTTTTCACTCATTCACATTAGTTGTCTCTTTAAGCAAGGATTAATGTGATTGAGATTGGATTTTTAGCTAGTAGAAGCTATGAAATTGTGTGACACAATTTTAACTTTGAATCTAAGTACAACTGTGGTGCTTTAATTGAATAGATTCATATACACCTATATATATATATATATATATATAGGTGTTTTAGTAGGTTAATATTGCTCAGTTGAGCGTGAAAATCAACACGGGTAATTTTTGGGAATTTAGCTATGGAATATAACACCAAAATAGTACTCAGATTGCTCTATACTAGTGGAAAATCCATATAGGAGATTGAGATTTTATGTAAAAATCATAAAACATCTGGAAGTGTTGTAGTAAATACCAGTGTTGTTCTGATGATTTTGTGTAGTAATGAATGTTGATTAAATTCAGTAATTTTAAACATATATGTAGTTGGCCATACATATAAAAAGAAGACAGGGAAATGCACTTGAGAGAGGGCAGGGATGAACGCCTACTTAAGAATTCTTTTGTAGAATTTCAAAGTTTAGTATTTCTCAGACACGAGTCTTGAGAGATAATTTACTATTTTATCCTTTTCAAAAAACCCACCATCTATAGTAGTAATTTATTCTTTCTTCGTAGACCCCCATTTTATTCATCAAGCTCTTCAACTTTTCTTCGGGCCTTCTCTAACTCTCTTGCTAATGATCAATCATTCTCATTGGTTTCATATGCAACTGAACTTATGTACATAGGAGGAGGATGTGGAATTTTTTCTTGAGATGAAGAGGCTATGTCGTCGCGATTACGTCTTCTAACCAACTTGCTTGGAAATTCGGGGTATGTCCTGACCGAAACTTTATACCACCAATTCATATATTCTTCAACACTAGCGGGTATGAAGTGATTCTTACAAGTCTATCCCATATCTTTTTCTCTTATACAACAAACTTTATAATTTTTTGAAGAAAAAAAGCAAACAATAATTGTTTTTGTTGACTATAATTGTGTTAATGTCAGATATATACTGTCAAATTTGGTTGATTACAATTGTTTGGTTACAAAATCACCGACATAATTTTTTATGACCTTAGAAAAGGCCACGTGATAAAGTTTGTACTCGGTCTTTCAAGGCTCACGATCATCTTTGGTCACGACACTTGCCGGATTCGTTTGTGCCATATACTATCATGAGTGTGTATATATCAGAGTATTAAGTGTATATTTTTTTTTTCTCAGTTAGCTTGTAGTTTAGGTTAGGTTGGTTTAAGTTTTTATTTCAATCTCCATTGTTTTTAGGAGATCTTTATGGTATTGTTGTGGGCGTCTTGCCCGACCCTTTTATTTGTGTCTTCTCCTTTATGAAGAGGCTTTATGCGCTCTCATTGCGTTTTTTTGTAATTCTAATGGAGATATTGGTGGAAGTTCAAGTATGTTGTTCAAGATTCAAGACTTTGGGTATATTCATCTCTTTTGTCAGATGATCTTTTTTTCTAGAAGAAAAACCTCTATCAAAATAGTTGGATTATAATCCCAAAACCATTCTTTCAATCTTCGGAGTGCTTGGTATTCTTGTTGAAATTTCGTCACTTCTGTCCACAAATTACTCTTTGAATTTTGAACTTTGATCTTAATGTTTTTGAAGTCTATGCAATCTCTATTTTATTCTGAATGAAATGTTATAAGATTTATCGGAAAAAAAGAAATTTTTTTTTTTGGATGTCTTTGTGTTTTTTTTTTCAAGATGTGTGTTCAGAGGTACCTAAATTCATATAAGATAAAGTATAATTTAATCTATCCTACACAAATTTTGATAATTCTTTCCGGTAAATTGATACCTATTAATAAAAAAACTACGAGCTATAAAATAATAGTTTAAATTTATTTAGCGATTACAAATGCCTTTGCTAAAACTGATTAAGTGATTGATTGTTGTTGCTTCATGAAAAAGAAAAAAAACTCTTAAATGTACAACTCACTATTGCCATAACTCCTCACAAAAAAAAAATTATTGTTACCCAACAAGATGGTTTTAGTGATGCTCTTGCTAATTTGTGTTGTTGGTCTGCAGGGCCGGCTTTGGCCTAAAGTTGACAAACATCAACTTTGGAGAACAGACAAAGAGGCTCATTAAATTTTGTGTTTATCTGTTTTGATCACAAGGGTGCAAAGTGATTTTTTTCTTTGCTGTCATTTGTTATACCAAGTAATTATTAGAGATATTAACACCAAAACGTTATCAATTAAAGTGTTTTCTAAAAAATGAACATATATTCTTAATGTGTCACGTTTTGAAGATGATATATTTCTTTTTTTTTCTTTTTTTGGAGAATATATGATGAAACGTTTTCTCCCAATTTTTTTACTATTTTTTTTATTAGAAAAATAAAAAAATAAAGAAAAATAAAAAATAAATTAGGGATCAAAGTAAGATAAATAATAAATTATTTTTCTCATTATTAATGACGTTAATTATTCTATTGTGATTACTTATTTTTTTGTTTATACTTATTTTGGGACATAGATTCTTTTACATTCATGTGATATTTTTACATATGAATATAACATGTAAAAAGAAGTGATTATATATTTTCGGTATCAATCCTTTACGTAAGTGATTATAATCAAAAGAAGCTCGAACACATAAGATGAAAAGGCTTTTTTATTTTTTGAAGAAAAATGATGAATTTTGAATCACATGAACAATACCATGCATAGCTTTTCCTAATTGGTGATAACTTTTTTTTTCCTAGCGGTTTTAAGGGCTATAAAAAAGGAATTTGGGACAACTTTTTCTCCATCCATCCAGGGATAAAAGATAAGGGATGTCTTAAAATGGTAAAAATACTAAGTTACCTTTACTAGTTTAATTTACTTTTCTACTATTTAGATATTAAACTACGTTTTTTATTTAGTATTTTTATAATATTTTTTATTTTAAAATTAATTAAACTAGTTAAATTATAATTAATGAATTATTTTTTTAAAATAATAATTGTTTTTCAATTATTTTTTAAATATATTTTTTCAATTTTAAGAAAAATATTTTTTTTTCAATTTTTCTTTTACTTTTCTTTTGATAAATTTTTGAAAACTAATTATTTTTTCATTTAAAAAAATAATTTTTTTTTTCAATTTTTTTTTACTTTCTTTTGATAACTTTTTATTATTTTTTATTTAAAAAGTAATTAATTTTTTTTGTTAAAAAAAATTAAAATAAATAATCGGTAGATAACTAATTTTCCGAAACTACCGATTGTGTATGTTGCCCCAAATTCAAAATTGAAAAAATTATCAAATTTCGAACATTTTCAACATATACAATCGGTAGTCTTAAAATTTTTTAGCTACCGATTGTATATGTTGCACCAAATTCAAAATGTAAAAATTATCAAATTTTCTACATTTTCAACATATACAATCGGTAGTCTAAGAAATTTTTTAACTACCGATTGAAAAAAATCATAATCGGTAGATAACTAATTTTTCGAAACTACCGATTATGATAGTAGAAAAATTTCATTTGGGGCTTATTGAATAATCAGTAGTAATCGAAATTGTCAAAACTACCGATTATACAATGATTTTAATAAAAAGTTACAAAAAAAAAGAAAAAAAATTGTTTTTTTTAATTTTTTTAAAAATAATTAATTTAATTAATTATAATTTAACTAATTAACACTAATTAAACTAGATGGATAAGAGATGTTTAAAATTACTTCAAAATATCCTTATTTTATTTTATTATATAACCCTAAATTCCTTTTCTATAGTCCTCAAAAACCTTAGGTTTTTTTTCGTGATCTTCTACTATTGATAATTTTTAGGTCAAGGGTCTTTTTTTCCCATTGTCGAAGTACAATGACTTAGTTAAATAGTCAAAAGGGTAATACTTAGTTTGCTCTGGGAAGCAATAATGTCAAGGCCGGCCCTGTTGGTCTGAACATGTGTAAGAATCTCTAAGAAAATTGTAATATCATAGGGACGAGTATGATCTGAGACCTTATCAATTTGTTTTTCATTGACTTCCTCCTTGTTTACGGTCGTAAAAGTCGAAGCTTGTCGGTGCAAGAGGACAAGAATTTCGAAAGAATTTTGTGACAATCAGGTATGTACCACTAATTGCTTTAATAGCTAAATATTTTAGATTCTCCCAGCGATATGGCAGTGGAAGCGTCTCTTTAGTCCAATAAGTGCCAGAATCGGCAATAACATTATGATTACCGGCTCCGCAGTGGATTTAATCTCCTTATTATCTTGGTTAAAAATCCAAATGTCGATCCATTGATGTCCTTACCTGCATTAACGCCCTTCTATGCCTTGATTTACTTCTCTGCAGTTATCTCCATCAACATCTAGTAACTCCTTACTCCATTTATATTTTCTGTCATCCCATTCTATACGACAGATATCCTCAACGATAAAAGTTGGGATTAAGATCACCTAAACGTCTCACTTCCAACATCAAATACCATTGTGACATTGTTCTTGCACTATAAGTGCGGTTCACTTTCATACCTGTAACACATCTAGTATATAGAACCATTCACATGTACTGATTTATCGTGTTCACCTACTTCCATGTTTGGTGACCTCGCAATAAGTGGAATAATAATTATCATAATTTGGATTATCTTCATAGATTGGATATTCTTCACCGTCAATAAGTTCCCTTATATCAATCTGATATATATACATAAAAGTTAGTGTTCATTGGTAGTTGAATCGTATTCAAACCCAAACATACATGTGCTGGTGGTTTTCTTTCGATTCGTATGTAGTAGTTAACAGCTATACTAGACCACCAGACTGATAACGTGTATGTCAGGCTGTGTATTATAGAGTCTGTATATATATAGTAGATGACTGTATTCAATATAATCAAAGAAAAAGAAAAGAAAGGAACCAATAAAGATTTTTCATTGTTTCTGTATGGTATCAGAGCAGTTCTTGGGAACTCGCTAATTTTTTTATTTTTTTTGGAAACAATCAATTGTCAGTCGTTGATATGTTAATTTCTTCTGATTCAACAACAATTAATGGAGATAACAACAATTTTCAAAGCTAAACAGTTGACACAGTCAAAGCGTGGCCGACAATATTCTGAGTAGCATTAACAATTCTAATTCTTGATAACTACAACATTTAATGGTGATTTCTTGAAACTCCTTTCTCATCTTTGATTTCTTTTTTGTCAATCAATTAAACGCAGAAGCGTGGCCGACAACTTCTGAAAGTTCTGTACAATTCCAAGAAGACGTTGTATCGTTCTTGTCAAGTATTAATTACCTTTTTCAACGATCAGAGAGACAACAAAAGAAGAGCAGCATTAACTCTCATTTTCTTGTAAACTCTATAAAATGAATATCAACAACAAAGGTTAGGTTTCCTTTCTCTTCTCATCGCTGTTCTTCTTCTCTGATCACCCATACAAACAAAATAACTGGTTTTCTGGTATTAAGAGACTGAAATTTACTCTTAATAGTTTTACACCAGCAATTTTATGTTTGTAGTTTTGTTGATCACTAGAGTACTTTCTTCTTCTATTGATTCTTCAAGTTCTCTTATCTAATATTCTTATCAATCTTTGATCTACCCTGCTGTCTTCAAAATCTCTACTATTTTTCTATCATATCAAGAATCAGATCTAAATCTTAATGATCGAAACTTTTCAATCATCATCTTTTTCCACTGATTCTGCTACAATGGAAAATTCAACATCACACTCTCTCTCTAAAATCCCATTAAATCAACTAACTAGTTTTGTTCAAATAAAACTTAAGGAAGAAAATTATATCACCTGGAAAAACTTGATGAATCCGGTGATTCAAAAATTCAAGATCAAGAAATTTCTTGATGGATCTTATCCTTGTCCTCCACAGTTCACTAGTCCACGAAATCAACAGAATGGCATTGATAATCCACTTTATAGTGATTGGTTGGATGAAGATTCAACAATAACTATGTGGATAAACTCAACCATTTCTGAGTCTGTAATTGCATACTTCTCCAGATCCAAATCTTCGGCTGAATTGTGGAAGAATATAGAAGAACGTTTCGGTAGAGCATCCTCTACTCACTCTATTCAGTTACGAACAAAACTCATGTCCATTACACAAGGTAACATATCAATCTCTTCTTTAATTAGTGAAATAAAAATTTTGTCTGATCAGTTGGCGTCTGTTGGTGAAATAATTTTCGATGGAGAACTAGTGGTAATTACACTAAAGGCTCTTAGTGATGATTATATACCATTCACAACTTCGATGAGACACATGAATCCTCCAGTGTCATGCATCGAATAACATAATAATCTCATCATGAAGAGTCTATAATCCAAGACAGGCAGAAAATCCAGCAGGAAGACCAATCTCCTAAAGCTTTTATAGCCAATTCAGGAAGAGGATATCAAAGAAATTTCTACTCTGGCTCTAGAGGAAATTATAGTAACTTCAGAGGCTCTCATCGGCCATCATACAATGGTCCAAGATACCCTAATCCAACATTCTTTCATAGATCAAGCTATGGAAGAGGTGCATCTTCAGGAGATAAACCTGTATGTCAAATATGCAACTGTTCAGGTCATATAGCAACAAAGTGTGCACATCGACTCAACTTTACTTATCAAGGCAGATCACCGCCTTCTAATTTGAATACAATGCTAGCAGCGGCGGATATTTTTGATGAAGCTGAGTGGATAGCTGACGTTGGAGCTAATCAACATATCACTTCTGATATCAAAGTTCTCCAAGAATTAAATACTTATGATGGTCCTGACAGGATTCAAACAGCAAATGGTGCAGGTATGACTATAACTCATCGTGGTAATTCTAAGAAGGTTGTGAATAATACTTCTTTTTCTCTAAATGACATTCTTCTTGTTCCTAAGGCATCTCATAATTTGTTGTCCATTCACAAATTCACATCTGATAACAAATGTTCGTTGAATCTTGACTCTGCTGGATTTAATGTGAAGGACAAGAAATCTGGGAAGATCCTTTTCCAAGGACCGCATATGAATGGTCTATATCCTATTACGTTTGGTGCATCTCATCATCCACAAATGACTTTAGCTTCAACAACCACTGATAATCTACTACTTCATCGGAGATTCGGCCACCCTCCTTCCAGACTATGCAACGGATATGCTCTCAGCTAAAACTGTCCAGTACTCTCTCGAAACCCTTTCACTGTAATGAATGCAAATTATGTAGGTCCAAGAAGTTATCTTTTCAAATGTCTAGTTCAACGGCCCATAAACCATTAGAATTACTTCATATTGACCTCTGGGGTCCATGTCATGTAGCCTCAGTTTCAGGGAGTCGCTATTATGCTAATATAGTAGATGAGTATTCTAAGTTCTGTTGGTTGCTTCCATTATCTTCTAAAGCTGAGTTCAAGTTTGAATTTGTATCCTTAGTCACAAGACTAGAAACTCTGTTATCTACTAAAGTTGTGATAATAAGAACAGATGATGGTGGTGAGTTCCTAAATACTTTCTTAAAGCATTTCTGTCTGTCTAAGGGAATTACACATCAACTTACATGTCCTCATACTCCAAAGCAAAATGAAGTTGCTGAAGTTAAACATAAACATCTTTTAGAGATTACTAGAACTTTTTTATATCAGTCAAAATTGCCAGCATGTTTTTGGGTGGATGCGATACAAACTGCAAATTATGTTATAAATCGCCTATCAACAAAGTCTATTCAGTTTCTATCTCCTTATGAACTGTTGTTTGGCAAGTCACCTGAATATAAGTTGTTTAAAGTCTTTGGATGTTCATGCTTCCCATGGTTGAAGCCATATACCACTAATAAGCTAGAACAGAGAAGTCGCCATTGCAACTTCCTTGGGTATAGTCTTAATCACAAAGGGTATCGGTATCTTGATCCTACTACTGGAACAGTCTTTATTGCTAGACATGTATCATTTGATGAAACAACCTTTCCATATCCAGTCTTAGTGAATTCTGAATACAGTCCTTCATCATCAAATATGACAGCAATAGACTCAGCTTTTCAGTCAGCTCCTTCTAGCACACATGGACATGATAATTCTAATATGGACATAGTACCTCTCTCAGAAACTACTTATGCTGTCAATACTCATCTGATGCTAACCAGGGCTAAGACAGGTAATAGCAGGCCCAAAGCTAATTTATCCACACGATATCCAATCAATGTTGCTTTGTTAGGACAGACTGTACCAATACCAACCTGTATAAGATCGGCACACAAAGACCCAGTCTGGAGAACATCAACGAGCAATGAATATCAGGCTCTAATAAAGGAAGGCACATGGTCACTTGTGGATTCCCCAGGCCTCAATAATGTAGTGGGCTTCAAGTGGGTATTTTCTGTGAAATACAACCCAGATGGAACAATAGACAGATATAAAGCCCGGTTGGTAGCAAAGGGATATCATCAACAACAAGGCTTGGATTATGAGGAAACATTTAGCCCAGTGGCTAAACCAGCAACAATAAGTGTAGTCATATCTCTAGCCGTTCAGTTTGATTGGAAGCTACATCAACTAGATGTCTCAAATGCATTTCTACATGGTGAGCTCAAGAAGAAGTGTACATGGCCCAACCACCTGGATATATTGATGCAACCAGGCCCAATGCAGTGTGTCTACTTCATAAGGCAATATATGGGCTTAAGCAGGCTCCACGGGCCTGGTATGAAAAGTTAAGCAAAAGCCTACTCCAACTAAACTTTGTTCACTCATAAGATGATTTTTCATTGTTTGTTCATCACTCAGGATCCCTTATCACTATTTCCTTAGTCTATGTAGATGATATCGTGTTGACTGGAAGCTCGGAGGAACATCTACTTCATGTTATACATGAACTAAAACTAAGTTTTCCAATAAAAGACTTAGGTAATCTAAACTTCTTTCTGGGCCTGGAGGTTAGACGAACAAATGGGACACTATTTTTGGGCCAAGCCAAATATGCAATGGACCTGTTAGTGAAAAATCATATGGATGGAGCAAAGCCCAGCCAGACTCCTTTAGCATGTTCAATTTCACTAAGTAAGGAATCAGGGGTTCTGTTGGAGAATCCAACTGCTTATCATTCTCTGGTTGGAGCTCTACAATACATGACTTGGACACGACCGAACATATCTTATGCCGTGAACCTAGTATGTCAGTTTATGCACGAGCCAAGAACTACACATCTTGAGGCCGCAAAACGCACTCTACGTTATCTCAAAGGTACTTTGCAACATGGGCTCTTATTCACCAAAGGAACAACTACTCTAACCGGGTATTCCGATGCGGACTGGGCAGGTTCTATTGATGATCAACGATCAACAGGAGGATATGCAATCTTCTTGGGCTCTAATATAGTTTCTTGGTCGTCTCGGAAGCAAACCACTGTAGCTCGTTCTAGCACTGAGGCCGAGTATCGGACATTAGCACACACCGCGGCAGAAGTGGTATGGCTATGCTCCCTCTTTCAGGATTTGCACTTTCATCCAACAGGGGTACCTCGAGTAGGCTATGACAATATCAGCTCTATCATCTTAGCATCAAATCTAGTGCTTCATTCACGAATGAAGCATGTTCACATTGATTATCACTTTATACGTGAACTAGTCCATGATCATGCTCTTGAAGTCTTCTATGTACAAACATTACAACAGTTGGCAGATATTTTCACTAAATCCTTACCTGGACCTCGTTTTATTGATTTAAGAAACAAGCAAAAAGTTGTTTCTCAACCTATGAGCTTGAGGGGGGATAACAACTATACTAGGCCACCTGACTGATGACGTGTATGCCAGGCTGTGTATTATAGTGTCTGTATATATATAGTAAATGACTGTATTCAATGTAATCAAAGAAAAAGAAAAGAAAGGAATCAATAAAGATTTTCCATTGTTTTTGTTAGTAGTTGTCCTGCTTGGTGTCTTACTTTTTAGTCAATAAATGTATTTTCGAGTAATATACCTGTGCTTGTTATAATCCATGAAGTCTTGTCTCTGGTGCTGGGATTGGATATCTAAACAGAACCATAATTCTCAAGATTGACAAAGCAGACCAAACCATGTACATGTTCTAGGATTGACGTGTGATAAAACGAGACAAGCTTGAGTGTGTCTTTTCTGCTTCTAACAGGAAGAGTTATATTACTATGGATAGAATGGACGTCGGCATCAACACCTGATGATCCACCTTGATGATCGTGCGAGAATAATATCATCCTTATCTCTTTTCCATCTTCTTCGTCGGTGTCGATTGATGGCGCCATTTCAGTTGAGGGTTTAATAAAATGCTTATTACCGCAAACATTAACTGGAGCCATAAAGAGGTTGGTGCTAATGATGCCATTATTACTCTTGAAAATATTATATTATCGTGCTTCTGATCATGTATTGTATAAATCAACAAGGTATTGATTATGTTGGATTATCAATCTCTAATGTTTATATACCGACTTGAATCTCATGGGTGAGTTAACAGGGAAGCCTACTCAGTATGTCATTCAAAACAAGATCATCAAAACCAACACCACCATAGGTAGTGTAGAATTCCTAACTTTAATTTCACGATTGACATGAACAGTACGATTATTATGGATAAATTTTTGATGGAGGCATTTTTGATAAGAGTTTGGGAAAAATGATATGCTGACGTGTATCATTCATATTAATTGATTATAACAAATTTTGTTTCTAAAAATATAAAAAAATAAAATATAATCAATAACTATTTTTTTCTTAAAAATTTCTTTTACATTTTTTGAAACATAATTTATTATAATTAATTAATAGGAATGACACATGTTAACATATCATTTGTCCTTTGTGCCCCATCAAAAAACTCCCCTATTAAATATTTATCCGATCATTATTGCTTCCACCACTATTTTTGTTTATCTTCTATGCAGTTCTCTTACCATGTTACCCCCTCTCTTTCTCTTATCCATTATACTAACTGCACCTAAATCTTGGTTCTATTGAATTTTCTTATTTATCTGTCTATTATGATATTTTCTTTTATTACTCCCTCTGTCCTAAATTAGTAGCCATATTTGTTTTTTACTTAGATATTTAAAAAATACATAGAGAAATATTTTTTTCTCAAAAATATCCTAGAAAAAGTTTATATTTTTGGTTTAAAAATTCATAGTTCTTAGTTCCTAGATAAGAGTTGATTCCAAGTAACGGATAAATTAGGCAAAAAAATGAAAAAAATAAAAACTTTGGCAAGTAAATTAGGAAAAAATTAAACCCTAATATGACAACTAATTTAGGATGACGGGAATATAATATAATACTCATGTTACGTGTGTATATATATATATAACTTTTTCAGTTGTAGAAATGGGTTAGGATTTGGAATCCTATTTGTAATGGATAGTCCGAAACTAAAACAACGACAACATGAAATTTTACTTTCGGTAAAAAAAAATATTGAAAAAATATAAAAAAAAACTACGACGGAAGTCAAAGTGATAATTAAGCTGAGGGCCGGCCGGTCTTGTATTTTTTGTGGCCTCATGTATTTTTTTTATGGCCCATTATTAACAAAAAAGAACTATATATAAAAAAAGTTTCATTAACATTGTTAACTAGAAAGCATTCAATTATAATGGGTTGAAAGTTGATTTTCTTTGTACTTTTTTATTAGCAAACTCTTTAATAATATAAGTAAAATATATAACGTATCTCCTAAGACCCAAAAAAAAAATATAAACGTTCATATCGAAACTCTTACTATCAACTAGTTTAAAGAAACATATATCTCTTTCCTTTAAATGATTATCTGAAACGAATTTATATCAGCCTTGAAATAGCCTTCTATTAATTTGTCTATACCCTTGCCTCGAAACTACCAAGATCTGGAATCAAAGGGCCAGCCGGTACCATCTCAATTTTATCCAAATACTTTGATCATTGAGATAATACATGAATTGCAGTGTGGAATACATTATGACAAGAAAACTAGACAACATTGTTAACACACTATGTTTTCTAACTGGTTACTACCAGTAGAACTAGTAGGATACAAGGATTACATATAAGATGCACATACCATAACTGATAGGATTACATTAATTACACAAGAATACCTTTATCTTAACATCACAGATTCTTATCTGCGCAGTGCTATATTCTATGGAAACTATCAAAGGAAGAGTAATAACATGAAGCCTTGTTTAGGGGATACAAGATTGATAGAGGGGTTGCATTAGGATTTAGGGTGACCCAATAATCCGTTAAGGGGTATCCTAGGGGCTATGTTAAATTTCCATATTACCCTTCTATCTATGAAAAAGTCTAATTTTTCCTTCAATCAATTAAAACCTAAACAAAACAAAACCTTTCAAAATTTTCATTTCAATTCAAAACCTTTTCCTCTCCCTCCATATCTCCTCCTTCTCCATTTGAACCGAATTTCTCCATCGAATCAATTAATTGGCGATTCGAAAATTTCGTCGTCGATTAAACTCTAAAGTTCGTGATGAAGAATCCTACTAAAGGTGTATAAGGTAGTAGTGATGACAATCAAAAACAAACTAAACAACCTAATGAAGAAATTGAAGAACAAATCGATGGTGAAGGAAATCAAACTCCCCAACCACAACAAATAGTGTATACAAGCTATCCAATCGAACCCATGTTATTTTTAGAACCCTAAAGTGATTGATTTTCTTGTTTGATTGATGGTTCTGTTACAAAAATTGGTTTACAGAAACATTTACGGTTGGGTTCGATTGGAAAACCCAACCGTAAATGTATATTCTCAAGAACTTACGGTTGGGTTCCATTCGAACCCACCATAACTGGTTTCTTTTGAATTTTACGGTTGGGTTATTAAAAAAAAAACCAACCGCAAATCAGAAGGAAGGAGATGAAGATGATATTTTACGGTTGTGTTCGATTCTGAACCCAATCGTAAACTATTTTAAACTCAAACCCAACCATAAAATTATATGAATAGATTTGAAGATTTTTTCATTTCTATCTTGTAGAGAATTGAAAGACGAAGCCAACCCAAAAAAATGAGGTCAATCGGACATCGTATGAGGGAGTTATGATCAAAATGGTGAAATACAAAAAAAATTCCAAGAAGAATTACGGCTGGGTTTCTTGGACTCGGCCCAACCGTAATCTGGGGATTTTGGGTGAGATTTTTGTGTCAGATTTACGGTTGGGTTTATTGGGTCGAACCCAACCGTAATTCTTCCTGGATTTGTTTTTGTATTTCACCGTTTTGATCATAATTCCCTCATACGATGTTCGATTGGCCTCATTTTTTTTGGTTTGGCTTCGTCTTTCATTTCTCTACAAGATAGAAATGAAAAAATCTTCAAATCTATTCATCTAATTTTACGGTTGGGCTTGAAGATTTGGTGTTCATCCATGAACTTACAGTTACAGTTGGGTTGGGAAGAACACCTAACCGTAAATGGCATTTACGGTTGGTTTCGACATGAAAACCCAACCGTAAAATTCTCTGAATAAAAAAAAATCATTTTTTTTACGTAATTACATCAAATTTGAGCCATTAAAAGACCAAGAGTTTAAGTTAGAGGTATACCTCACTACTCTGGTTGATTGATTCAAAATCTAGGTTTTTAAGAAAACCCTAAAAAGTTCTCTTACATTTCTTCTAAATTTTCTTCCCACCAAACTAAAAAAAAAAAAAATTGATTTGATTTCATTAAGTATAAGATTAGTTTAGATTAATTATAATTAGCCTAATCTAATAGCTAATTAGTTTTACTAATATTAACTAATCAGGGATAGTTTAGCCATTATGAAAATATCATGGATAAGGGGTTTTTGAAATTCACTTCAAATGTCTCTATTTCGTCTTCACATGGGTAGCCCCTCTATCAATCTTGCAGCCCCTATATGAGGCTTCAATAACATAGTACACAAAAATGTTACTCCACTGCACAGTGCACATTGCATAATATATATACAACTGCAAGTCAGGCAATCAGATAAGATCTTGATATATAAAGCAATAAGCAATTGTATATTTCAATCCAATATTTGTATTAAAATATGGTCAGATACGATCTTTGCATATGAAGACATGAAGTCGAGGTCCTTAACATTTAAATCAGCACAATAGTACTACTAGAGACTAGAATTTTAACTTTTAAGTTTACACTTTACATAATTACATAACATTATACGTGTATAAGCAACAAAGCAATTCTGCAATTGTATCAGAAATTTAGAATACAGATAGTCACTAGTCAGAAATAGATGATAATCTAGATCGATCAATCATTGATTTTGATAAATTCATCGATATAAGATTGAATACCGAAACTTCGAAACCCCAACAGTAAATCAATTGATTAAAGAAAAACAAGTACAACAGTACCACAGTAACAACAACTCAACCAACAACAATCGAAATACGGAATCAATTGACAATTGTCTTAAATCTAAATACAGAATCATATTGTGCGTTTGTGAATTGAGTTTATGAACCCTAAATGTAGAACAGTTTCCTTTTCAGTTTTCACTTCCTTTTTACAACATGAAGTCTGAACCGGTCCGGTCTTTTGAGCATTTGAGGGAGAAAAATTAGTAAGTATTGTTAGCAAAAAAAATTTGTGGACTCCTCCAACTTGTGACCCCAAGCAAGGCTTGGCTTGCTTGTATTAGAGGGCCGGCATTAGATGTTGATACCAATTATCTGAGTTCGAAACTCACTAGTAAGTCGGGATAGAAATCCAAGCTCTGGAATTTTAGGCACAACACATAACCAGGTTTGTGCTCGAGTGTGAATAAAAAATCAAACTCTTTGCAAGTAAAAACTGGTTCCATTTTGCTTCCTAGTCATAAAATAAACGCATACGACCGAAAACGTAACTGCACAATGATACTATGAGTCATAAGGTTTTTTGTATCATGCCGCATATGCATGAGCTATCTGTAATGCTAAAGTCTACAAGGCGTCATGGTTTTCTAGTTCTCCGTCACGAGAGCACACGGGAGAAAGTTTGTTCCGAATGCCTTTTCCCCAATCAGTGGAAGGATCTTCGTTAAGGACTGCTAGGACTCGAACCAAAGATCAAATGCCTAAACCACTGGACTATGGTTAATTAACTCAAAACCTCTGCTTCTTGCACTAATTTCATCATGCATGTATAATATCACCAAAGCAACGCACAACAGATTCAGTGTAATACAACAGCCCACGGAACAAGAAAGAAACTGGACACACTTAGTTGTAGAGAAACTTGCATAATATATGCAGCAAAAAAGTGCCGAATTACTTGCAAACGTCTGAGCATAAGATACCAATAGGTCCAAAAAAAGTGAGGCTTTTTCTTCTGAAATATACCTCTGTATCATAAAAAGAGACATTTTCACTTATTTTAAGTAAAAATGAAAAAACAAAAATGTCTCTTTTTATGGGACGGATAGAGTATATGAATAACAAAGCTTAATTTGATGCCCCTTGGCCTTGGCTTCAGGGCCCGGCCCTAAGGACGGTGTTTGGGGCTGTACCGGTGGCTAGTATGATGACGGAGCTGGGAATTAATCGCATGAAAATGATTTGAAAAGTATATAAAGCATCATTTATATTCTCACATTAATTTGTGGCCCATTCTTGTCTCCCCCATCAGGTTAAAGCTCTAACTTCTCATCCACTTGATTCTTCATCTTCTTCACCACAGATTCTTCTCCACTTAATATTCTCCTCCCATTGCATCTAATATGTTCCTGTTAGCCATCTCTTCATAACCTAATTCAACATTTCATGTCTTTTTAAGATAAATTCACCTGCACGCTTTGATGGAGGGAGACATGTATATGGATTTGTGCACTGATGAGACGACTATGGTCATGTCTTTTTAATTTGATATACTCCTAATTGCACGAAAATTTCAAGTGTCGACGACTAATGGCTGGAATATTACCCGGGGTTGAATGTGCTCGAAGAAGACGATTTCATCAAACTGATCCTTATACTTCAGTGATAGGTACAAATAGTAATGGTCGAACAAGACGCTACTCTTTCTGTCTTTATACAGGCAGCAGCAATGATACCCATCTCAATTACTATTCTTCTTCAGCCTCCTCTTCGCTGGTACTAATATAATTCTATTTAAAACTCACTTAATTTTTTCTTGATTTGTGTACGTGCGAGCATACTTGCGCAGGGGCCATGCTAATCTTCTCTTTATCGTTCCAATTTTATTGGAGGGGCAACTCACTTATGTTTTGATTCTATGAATTCTTCTTTATTAGAATAATTACGTTTTAACAATTAAAACTGGAATTTCAGAAAAGAAGTACATCAAATCAACAAAAGACTTTGGAGCAAGATGAGAAACTTGAAGGTGGTGTTAGAGAAGCTAAAGAAAGATTGCATGAAAAACTTCGGAGCCAAAGTTATTCATCATCGTCGTCAATATCAGTACCAAATAAGAGGTGAGAATTTAATCTAGTATAACATAATAGTAGATTAATATATAAGAGTTAAAGCTAATTAATCAGTCTCGAACTACTGATTTTAAATATGAAAATCAGTCCTCCTGACTACTGTTTGTTATCCTAAAATTTCATTTAGATTATGTCTTAATCATTTTTCTTTGTTTATCTATTTGATTACCAATTCAGGTCTAGTATTAATAAAGATGAGGAATTAAGGTCAGTAATTGAAGGCCATTTAGAGAAAAAGGCGGTTGGATCGAAGAAGAAAAGTTGCAGCAGTACTACTAAATATCCATTGTCAAAGAGGACATTCATGAGTTGGGCAAAGTTTGGATGGAAATCGTCCAACCAAGAAGTATGTGCAGTTTGTAATTTCTAGTCAGAACTTGATGAACCTTATTTCCTTGTTTGCACACCAGTTCCATTCATGCTAGCTGCTTGGCGCTATTGGCTTCTGAAATGCTCATGTTGCCCTTGTTGTGAACTTGGAATATTAAGTATAATGGTAACGTTGGTTAGTTCTTAATTCAAATGACATGATGAAATCCCAGTATCATAGACTATTCTTCTTTTTGAAAAAACGTCAAAGGATATTAAGTGATTCAAATAGAATTGAAAATCAATATCAATCTTAATCTTGATGTGACATTGTGACCCTACTGATCACTTCAAATGGATTCAATAATTCATGTTATCTTGTTGGACCATGTTATTGACTTGTATGCAATGAAGTCTTTTATTAGTGATTTGAGTGCATGGATGGAGCTAGGATCATTGTACGACAGGGACCAAATATGGATCCTAGTCCTAACTTATACTATCTCTTCTAGCTGGTGGAGATGGCTCCTAGCATCCCATGGCCAAACTACAGATAGAAAGATAGAAGCATATACATACAGAGTCGCTGACTCGTTAGTTAGTCTTCGACGCACCCCAAGCAAAGCGAAGCCAGTTAGGGATAAGTGGGGGTCAGTTTGCCCACTTGAGATGGTTTTTCAAGTTAAACTTGTATTCTTTCTTTGTCTGTCTCCACACAATGAGAAATGTTTTTTCTTTCTTTCACTCTTCTGCCTAGAATCTTGGCTCCACCAACTACCCTTCCTACATGAGCAATTTGCATGCATTCGAGAGACTCATCTGTGTATGCCACAGAGTTGTTGAAACCACATGAGCAATAGCATTGTTAGTTGGTCATGAGTTAGGCAACGGCATGTTTATTGCCCAGTTACCCTAATAGAACCTTACCAAACCCTTTTTCTCCCAACTCTATATATTCATGCAAATGTTTTGTAATTAGCTCATCGACAATTAATCCAGTGTATCCATCTAAGTTCATTTATCTTTTAAAGGTAAGGGAATGCATCCACCACCACCTCGTCCTCACCCACCTCATCCTCATCCACATCCACCCCTTCCTGGTCCTCCTGCACCTCCTTCTCATCCCCACCATCGACCTCATACTCCACACCCATCTTATCCACACCCATACCCACACCCACACCCACACCCGCATCCATCCCCTCCTGGTCCTTGCCCTCCACCACCAGCAGGTCCTCCTCCACCACCACATCCTTGTTTTGGATCACCACCGCCACCACCACGTCGTCACCGAAATGACCATGGATGGATGATTACTAATTACAAATTAGCAACAAAAGAAAAAGAAGATGCGATTAATGATCATAATGTACATGCCATGAATAAATAGTACTCTGTGTTCTGGGATTATAACCCAACATATATAAGGGTACGCACGAGTGGATCCATTACGACTTCTATACATCGATATCTTATGCATGCATAATAATATTAAGTGAGATTAAGTTCTAATTATGTACTTTTTGTTTGTGTGTGTATGATCTATGTATTGATAAATTGTCTTGGTATTTTATAAGATATGATGATGTTTGGTGAAAATAATTGACATTTAAACCAGATTTTTAAACTCTAGCTAAGAGATCACTGATAAATTAACTCTGGCTAGTTTTTATAGGGACACCTTAAGTTTCAAGGGTTGAACATGTTCTTTGTTCCCGGTTCAAGGCCAATCAAGGGCTTGCGTCCATCTTAATTACATTAGCCTATTACTACAATCCAAGGCCAAAAATCATTCACATGCGCCAGATTAGTCATTTTAACCTTGACTCAACGAGGTTAGGTTAGATTTGACAACTGAACTTCGTGTACTTCGTAAATCTTTGTCAAAAAAAAATAAAAATAAAAACAAGAACAAGAATAAAAACAAAAACTTTCAGTCTTTTTAAGTTGGCCCCAAACGGCCAATGCCATACTTTCATACCGGACAAGTGTAGTTCATACCGGCCGGTATACCGCCGGTTTTACCGGTTTCGGTCGAAAAGCGAGACGAAATCCGGTATACCGGTAAACGGTATTTGACCGAAAATATCGGCCGGTATGGACTGTACAGGTTTGGCCGGTATTGACCGGTACAATTGTTTTTTTTTATTTTATTTAAAAAAAAATAAAAAAAATAATTTATTCTTGTTTTAGGGTTTTCAATTGTTACTCATATTTTTTATGATATTTTAGAATTATATATGCATATGATAATATCTACAATTAATCTAATGATCTTAAGATTGTAATATCTTTGTTTAATTAGTATTTTAGACGATAAACTTTGAAGTTGTTCTTGTTTCTTTTGTATTTCCAGTTTGAACTTTGTATGAAATCTATGGATCTATATATTTTGGATGAATACTAGTTTATCTTTTTAAACTTTGTGAAAAAATGTTTATTATAACGTGTTAAAATATATTTGTAGTTATAAAATATGAAACTAGTATTTTTACATAAAATTAAAGGTATAAAATATATTTCACCGATATTTAAATCAAAATTTTCCCGGTATACCGGCGTACCAATGTATCGCTCTCGACCGGTCCGACCAAAATCCGGTATGGTACAACCTTGTACCGAACGATGAGATTTCTCATTTGAGCCTACGGACTTTACCTCAAAGCCCGTAATTTTATTGGGCATCCCTTTTCTTAAAGACATCCCATGGGGACGTGAGTATTTAAGAGTGTTGTTATCGGGAGGGAAACAAATCTCGGGTTCTATAAATAAATCCGGGTCAAGTAATAGTCAAAATTTTCCGTCTCCTTTCCTCTCCACTTCCCTTCCTTCCAAATCTCTCTCTCTGCGGGCAATTGATTATCTTGATACCTTAAATCTCAAGACCAGAAGAACCCTAATTTCAGGTAACATCTGATTTTGTTTACTTTCTAATACTTTAAATCCCAAATCCATTGAATGTTTTTAGGTTTCTTAAGGAACCCTAAATTTGAATTGAACTCGTCTTGCGTTTTTCTCAATCAAAGTTATTGAATTTTGTGGAAGTTATTGCTGTGTTTTGTTTTACAATTGGGGTTGGCGATAGTCATTCTTGTTCAATTTTTAGTTAGATGTAGATTATTGAAATCCGTAAGCCAATGACATTATAGAAATTAAAATCATACAACAGAAACTAATGCCTTTTAGTTTGTTTTGCTGTTTCAGAGTTCGTTTGCAGCTGATTATCGATTAAAAATGCTATCTGGGATCAAGTTTATTCCACGGGATCAACTTAAGACTGTAAGTATGATGTTTTTGAGCTAGAATTTTAAACAAATTTTCTGTTCTTGCGGAGATGTGTTGTTTATACAAATGTTTCTGCAAAAATTAACAGGATTTGAGTTCTTCTGTAGAAGAGAGGAGAAAATCTGGCAATAAGAAGGAGAAATGTAGGAGGAAAAAGAAGCATCAAGAGTATTCATCAGGGTCTTTATCTGATAGTGAGAGTAGTGATTCTGATGCTGACATAAAGAGTCACCGAAGTAGAGGGAAAAACAAAAAAAAGGCTAAAAAGAGGAAAAATAGGCATTCTACTAGCAGTTCAGGTTCAGAAAGTGACGAGGAGGGTCGAAAGAGGAAGCATGAATCTAGGAAGAAGGAAAGAGGGCATAGAGCTGAGGCACAGCAAGTCGTATCAGGTACATTGTGTGTGTGTGTGTTGTTTAGTCTTGAACTGAAGTATTTTGAACTTAAAATTGAGTTTATTTGCTTAGTTTTGGTAGATTCTGTTCCTCGTGAAAATGAACTTGCACGGAAGGAGGCAGGTTTGGACTGGATGCTTAAGCCTAAACATGATCCAGAAAGAATATCTGTGCAAACTACTGATATACTGGAGGAACCTCAAGTCGAAGAGGTAAGGCCTTAATTGTTTTTAAAATTGCAGAAACCTTTCACCTTCCAAATTTTAGGTTTACTACAATATCGTATTTTATCCTGTCACTTAGTTTTTGCAGATGCGATTCATAGTTTAGTAATCTATCCATCATCCATCTTGTTACTGTGTCTAGTAACCTAGTAGGAGTAGGATATAGTAAACATTGTAATATGATAAATATTCACGAGTAATGATTTAGTGTCAAAAACATTATTTATAGTTATCCCTGGTCTTTAAAAGAGATAGGTAAGTGATTTTTGCTGACAGATGCTATATTTTTTTTCATGGGGAAGAATTCATGTATTGATGCATACACAGTATTGGGAAGTGGTTGGTGTTGTTATGCATAAAAGCAGGTTCATTCTGAACTCATTACACCATGCTCGTGACTTATAGGCTGTGGCTCATGGCCCTTCATGTCTGACAAGCCCCTTTCTGGTGTCACATTTGTTTCTGTCGCACACTTGATGTGTTTTTCCTGTATGTTAACGGGTTATCTTTTATCAGGTAAAGAAACTAAATCCTAGAGAATTGAACCCATACTATAAGAATGATGGTGGTGGGTTCCCTGAAGATGAAGTCCAAGCAAAGGTTCGTGGGAGCCAGCTTCTGTCTTCTTCAGTTGTTGGAGATGGTGGTGCAAGCTGGCGGTTGAAAGCCTTGAAGCGTGCACAAGAGCAAGCTGCTCGGGATGGGCGAAAGCTTGAGGAGGTACATATCCTCAACTCATTCCCCTTCTCTGTTTCTACAAACTTTGTTATGATCATGAACCTACAGTTTTTCATTTCTAAGCAGTTTTAGTTCTTTGCTATTTAACAATCATACTTTACATCTAATAGGTTGTTGAAGAACGTTGGGGTTCTCTAAGTCAACTTGACGTTTCTGCAGCAGCTCGTGCTGCTCCTAATCGTGCTCATTTGCATGCGATAAGAAATAGACAGAGGACACATGAATCTGTTTCAGATGACAAGTTAATGTGGATGGAGAAAGTGTAAATGATGGGAAGCGGGATTACTTAAAAGGTGTATCTGTCCGACAACCTGAAATGAGAGAACCTAAAGTTCATGATTCACTGTCTTGGAGAAAGAGGAAAGGTGTGGTTATGTCTACGGAGACTGCTCAGGTCATCTTTGCTGCAGCTTCCAGCCTAAACAAGTTTGCAAACGATGGGAGCTTTTTGCGTCAACTTGCTTCTAATAAAAATAAAGAGGATGATTATCCTAGTTGTCCCCCCAAAGATATGGAGACTGTAAACATGGAATTAAGTGTGGGTTCATCAGGGGTGGGCAAACCTAGTGAGGAGAGTGCATCTGGTAAACAAGAATTGAGTGCGAATCAGTTGGCAGCTAAGGCTATGCAGCTTAGAATGAAAGGAAAGCACGCCGAAGCTGACAAACTTATGGTAAGATACCTTTTACATCTGCATATTATTTTCTTGGCAGTTCTGTCTCTTTTATGTTCTATCTCCTCGGTTCCTACGTATTTGCTTTAGTCAGTCGGTGAATTTCTCTTGCTTATGGCATTTTAGGATAAACAAAAAACTGTGAATAATGCCATCAAATAGAAGCGGACAACCTTTCCTTGTTGTCTCTGAACATGGAGTCCAGCAGTACATTGTCATAACTCACGATGGACAACTTTTATGAAAAACCAAATGTGACAACTCAAATTTAAACTTAGAAATCTGAATCTGAATGCCTATAACCATGACCTTCTCACAAACCCATAGTACAATATGACCCTCAAAATTGATGGGTTGTGAAGGGAGCCTAAATTTTCAGCTAGCATAGTGCTAGTCTGTAAATAAAGAATAATACCTCTAACGATTCTATCACAGTGCCACTAAGGAAATGAACCTAGTGGGAGATGATTAAATTAATGTTTAATAGGGTTTTCTTGGAGAACTGTGAGCGTAAACTAAGGCTGTCAATGAATTGTAGAATGGCGAGTAAGTTGAAATTTGTGGAATAAATGGAAATGCCTAGGGTAGTAAGGATCTTGTTTCAGTAGTTTGTTAAGGTCGCTAGGATTGTTTTGGGTTGGCTCTAGTTGGCGAACAACATATTAGTGTTACTGTAGGATCTCTTACGTTTTGGGTTTGACAATTGGCACATATAATGCACAGGTGTTGTAGAGTAGCAAAGCTTTAGAAATGATGGCAGTACAACCATATCCGTATGTGGTGGGGGGCACTAGCTTCTGCCATGCGCTTCCTTTTTTTTCTTGTTCATATTTATAGTTGATTGATTATACAGAACAACATAGAACATTATTTAAAAGTTTTGTCTTAATTTTTCATCTATTTGAAAGTATTTGTCGTGAATTTATATGCTTCTTTGCATGCAGAAAGAGGTAGAGATTATGAAGATGAAGGATAGTGAGTCAAAGCCAGCCGGGCATGGAGCTAAGGGAAGTGCAACCAGGTTAGTGTTAGATTTATGGATTTATATATATGTAGTTTGCTAGAAACTTTCACAGATACTTCTTTTGTTCTATGGTCCTTTAGTGGAATAGCTCTGCTTCCAGGGCTTTGTGACTATTCTGCATTTTTCTATATGCCCTTTGATACTGACAAAAAACCTTTTGCTTGCAGGCATGTCTTACACAAACTATCTCTCCGAGAGAAGGAAAAATTTGAGGATGCTGATATGAATCTGGCCCAGAATATTGTGCACAATAAGCAGTATGGCCGGGCAGATGATGAGTATGATTTTGAGGTTGGTCCGAATCAAAAGCGAAATAAGAAAAAAGTAGCAGTGCCAGAACAAAACCAAAACTTAGAAATTGCTAGTCGGATAATGACTCAGCAAGAATGCTGTCAATTTTGCTTTGAAAACCCAACTAGGCCAAAACATCTTGTTGTTGCAATAGCAAATTTCACTTATTTGATGTTACCACAATGGCAGCCTGTTGTGCAAGGCCATTGCTACATTTTACCTATGCAGGTGAGCTTAATCTAATCCTTTGTTTCTGTGTTTTGCTGTTAATCTTCATATAATACAGGCCTGACATCTTGTCCATTTCCAGCATGAAGCAGCCACAAGAAATATCGACAACAATGTGTGGGATGAAATTCGCAACTTCAAGAAATGCCTCATCATGATGTTTGCAAAGCAAGATAAAGATGTGGTGTTCCTTGAAACTGTAATGGATATTGCGAAGCAACGACGGCATTGCCTGGTCGAATGTATTCCTTTACCATGACAAATTGCAAAGCAGGCCCCTTTGTATTTTAAAAAGGTCAGTACATCTTTCCTGAGTTTAGGGTTATCTTTTTGCCTTTGGTTTGAAAGGGACCTGTGTTAACTGCTCCTGGGCTTACAATACTGATACTCGCCTGTGATACATCTCATATAATTCATTTTCCTAGGTCACTGTTAGATTTTTCATTCTTATCGTAGTTATTAATTTCAATACAAAGTAAGTTGCTAACAAGAGTTGGAAAATAAAATAAATCAGAAGGGCAAAACACAGTTTGTTGCTTTTATATATTTAATAACTTACTATAGTCTGGAAATGATAAATATCCTACTAATCTTGCACTTTTTATCTTGCTTTTGGCTACAATATGAAAGAAACTTCAACTCGAGGATATGACTTAGTAATTTACCATTAGCTTCCACGAATAGTTTTCAGATGTGACAGTAACAAACCACTGTGTAACAGTGTAGATTTTAATTCCTTATCTTTTGCGTTGGACCAAAGCAGTATTATTCTTTGCCATTCTTTTGTTATGCTCATCACTCTGTTGCTAGTTTTTAGTTTTCTGAAACGTGGATGCTAATTTGATAGGCAATAGATGAAGCAGAAGATGAGTGGAGCCAACACAATGCAAAAAAGCTGATTGACACAAGCAAGAAAGGATTGCGTGGTTCAATCCCAAAGGACTTCCCTTATTTCCATGTCGAGTTTGGTCTAGATAAGGGTTTTGTCCATGTAATAGATGACGAAAGCCAGTTTAAGAGCAACATTGGTATAAATGTCATTAGAGGCATGCTTCAGTTACCTGAGGAGGACATGTACCGGCGTCGTCAGAAGAACAATTCAATAGAATCTCACAAACAAGCTGTAGGACTCTTTGTCAAAGAGTGGGAACCGTTTGATTGGACGAAGCAGCTTGGTTAGGACTTCGTTTTACATTACAGTTGCCAAATTTAAATCTCAACCGTTTGATTTATGTTTTCTTTTTGAAGAATACATGAATGTTTAAGAAATGAAAGTGGGTAAGAAGCTTGAAATGTAGTTTCTATTACTATCTTCAAATCTGTATGAGATGCATTATAAAAATGTTACTTCTCTTGGCTATTTTAATATATGCGCTTTGAACTTCACAAATCAAACCACACGAGAAATTTAACCTATACAAACTGTGTGAGCTCACATAACAAACTGCAAAGATGTACATAAATCAAGTCCGGAGTCTGGACAATACATAGAACCGATGACTATCGAACTAAAAATTGTTTGGTATAAACAGGATGACGTCGTTCTCTAGCATAGATTACCCAGAAAATCAGTGAAAGCATCAGTGCAGATGAAACCAAAACCAACCCAACGAAGATCCATTCACTATATCGTCATAACGCTGGACAATAATCCATACCAATTTTTGAGAATGTTTCCCTCACAAATGAGCAATCTTCAAGGTTAGCTAGGAATGGACCGTAAGTATAAAGCCCATAGCTTACATTAACTGCTGCACTCATCTGGGTGTAGAAGTCAAGGGTTATACGGCCAACTGTCATACAAATTCCTGTTGATGAAATCTCGCAGACATAACTCTGCCAAACCAGTATGAGATGCAATATGCAAAAAAAAATGTTATATCTCTTGCCTATTTAGATTATGAGTTTTCAAAGGATATAGGCCTTCAAGAATTACTAGATTTCATTGACATATGAAAACCGAATATCTTTTGATCAGATCAAAACACAGACTTCAATTTACACCAACCAAACTGGGTCTTCGTGGTAACATGTGAGGAATGGGTACTTAAACAGTCCATAACTAATGAGTTTTACTGCCGTTTTAAATCACCATTACTCGTAAGGAAGGCTATCGGGTGAGTGTATTCAACTAAACAGGGAAACTCTGAAGTTAACTTATGATAAAAGTTGAAAAACAGACTAAATCTACTTCACTAGGTTACTCGAGGTTTACCTGTGTTGCATTGTTCAAATCTACTTCACCAGTCGAGCATTGTCGATCAGTCAAATCAGCATTAACAGGATCACAGAAAACAGGAACCAAAGGACCAGATTGATTGTAGAATAGAGGAGCAAAGTTTGGTGGGAAATTGATGTTAGAGATGTTGGTGATGACTTGATTCACCACACCAACCAATTTGTGTGTAGCTTCTTTGGTTCGTAACAAGGTTTCAGTTGCAGTAGCATTATCCACACAGGGCAAGATATCATCAAGAGTTGTATGAGCAGTCGGGTGCTGAACCACTCATCCATTGCTACACATGTGTCTCCAACAACACTAGTTATACGACAAAAAAAAATGCATTAGATACTTCAATTTGAACTTTTACAAAATTATGCAGAATGAAACCAAATTAGAACTTAGTATAAAAAACGGTAGAAGAAAATTTGTAAGACATCACAAGAATGTGTTTCAAGAATTATTAGCACGTAACAGAGAGTTTATACAATCGCACCAGTTACAGTTAGGACGGCAACAATAATACATACATGCATACCATAAGTATGGCACATAAAGCACTATAAAAAATCAAAATTGATAGTATCTCATACATAAACATACCCTAAGCTAATATATCAGAGAATCAGATGAATAAGAACAGAACGAGAGATCCTACAAAAAAGAAAGAGTCCAGTCATTTGATATCTTTGGGTGGATCTAATTCCTTGAAATCTGGATAACCATATCTAAAGATCAAGCTGATTCTGTATGGGTTAAAAACCCATACCTAAGACCCACCAAATAATTTGACTTACCTATTATAATACTATCTTCATCTCTAGAAAAGAGATACTATCACTTTTACTGGGACGGAGGGATTAAGTTATGGTGATTGGTGACAGCCTATCCCAAGCTAAATTAAAGGAGGAGGATTTGTGATTGGCGTGGCCAACCAACGGTAAAAAACACAGCCATTCCCCTATGAAAAAAGGGTCGTGATATAGGCCTTGCGAGCCACTGATAGACCAAAAGAAAATACCAAAATGGATGACCGCTTGGGAAGTCCTCATGTACCTTTGTTTGGTTGAAAACCAACCATTTCCATAGGAAAGGGCAAGAGCAGTACCAAGATGGGTGTTTTCCTTTCCAGCCTACCTAACTCGTTTAGGACTAAAGGCTTATAAGAAAAAGATAGTGATTGGTGACAATTTAGGCTTTACAGGAAGTTTTCCTCCCACATGTGAGTTGCATGGAGAAATTCAAGTATGCTGAGAAATTTCAGCAATGTAATGTAACAAACATCAAGTGAGAAGTTTAGTTATTCTTTTCTTACTTGTGAAGAAGAAGAAATACTCCACAAAGGACAAGTGTTCCAGCAACAAGAATCCATCCAGTGACAACCAAGCTGCAGATTTTAATACCAAACATTAAAGTGAGACACAGAAACAAATGCAAACGAACAACTTTGCCAACAAGCCCAACACAATAAGCCAAAATAGTATGGAAGGTAAGTTATCTTATTTGACTCACATGGATACGATGAATTTCATCCCAAAAATAGAGAATACTGCACATAAACACAATGGAAAGCATAAAACGTCAGAGGGAAAATAAATCAGAAGAGTCGATGCAGGATAATTATAGATCTATGTGCATAAGGATTGCAAAGTAAGAAACTTTAATCAAGATAGGAAGAACAGTGTGCTTACAAAATCCAAGAAATGCCAAGAAGAGCATTACAGCGGCCACTATGATAAGAATAAGTCTCCTGCACAGAGATAATGGATAAATTTCATGATGAACCAATTGTACAATTGTTTAAGAAATGCAAGACGCAAGATTTCAAGATGTTCTTACACGATGTCTAAGGTTTTTTGTATCTTATCCTTATTAGCATCCGTACGAGTTGCAAGATCATTAGCAGAAGAATTCATCCTGATTTGGATGTTATCAATCTTAGTTTGCATTTCAGAAGGTAAGAAGACCCTGTTCACTGTGATATTCTGAGCTGAATCAAGATAACCGGAAATGTTTCTAAGGCTGTCTACTGTAAAATTCCCCTGCTTCAAAACATATTCAAATGTATCTACCGTACTTCCGTGAAACTTCCCTTGACCAGTATACAAAACAACGCATCCAATGCTGAAACCACAAAAAGAAACATGTGAGTTCTGCAGAATTAGAGAATGGCCGATGCCCCTTCTTCCATGACCCAGAGGTTGGCCAAAGAATGAATACATATAGGTAAGTCATTCACATTTTCTAGTTGAAATCCTTGGAGACATCAAACAAGATAATGCCTAATACCAAGAAATTTTACTTTTTGCCCGACTCTAGAGTTGGATTACAAATGGCAAAACCGCTACCGAACTGCGTCCTACTCAAAATCAAGATCAACCAAAAGAGAATAATAAACATGCATACTTACATTGCCATAATGGTGAAGAATATCTAGAAAAACAAGTGAGAGAGCATATGCTAGTCTAGAATATCCGTATGGTTCTTTTGGACAGCAGCAATAACAGGTACAGATGAAACAAACACAAAGACATTCCGAAGATAACAAACCAGATAGCCGCAATAATAAACAATGGAACAGCCGTAAAACCTACAGACTGCAATAAGAACAACATCAACATTATGTCATTATCAAAACCCATGATAGAGATCAATCCGAATTCCTAAATTTCCTAATTTTTAGATAAGAAAACTACAAAAATGTTGTTATGAGAATTATGGAAAAATACTTACAGCCCAATAATGGTGTTCACTGATATTCCAACCCCCTCTATACCTCTTCAAACCATCAAAAGGATCTCTTAAAGGATCTCTTCTGTATGTTCTCTTTGCCGCTAAAATGAAGGTTGAATTCACCATATACGATTCATTTGCTCCCACATCATCAACTCTCTCTAGCATTTCTCTACCCATAACCATCTCTGTTCACACACAAAAAAATTCATAATTTTTTTTTAAAAGAAGTAATGTTTATGAGAATCTGAAACAATGCAAAGATCCCATTTTTATGAAAACAAGATAAATATGAAAAAAAGTATACCTTGATGATTGGAAGACTGAGAAACCCCATGAAAGACACGTATAAACAAGAGAATGGTAGGTAATAGAAGGAAACTCGTCTGTAATCTTGAGCATATCATTATCTAAGAACAGGAATTATGTATCTGAATCAGGGTTTTTAAAGGGTTATACAAAGGATTTTGTTGGTTTTGGAGAGAGGATTTGTGGAAATTTGAAGCCTCTCTGTATTCGAAATGAAATTACAGTTTCAGAATATGGAAACAGAAAGTAACGGTGTTACGTGGGCCCCTTCGTTTCGCTTTCAAAGATACTCCGTTATGTTTTTTTGTCGTTCCGAAATTACCCCCTTAAGCCCAAAGTAAAGAATGAACTTTTTTACGTCTAAGAGTGCACAAGCACCGACCAATATACAAAAAGGCAAAAGGAAATTTAAAAGAAAATAAAAAACGATTTCCTACAAGAGGAAAAAAAATATCCGGCGAATGGGCAGTAGTTGTTTTTAGGTTCTAACATTTACTGTTTTTGTTTAGTTTAGAAGCTAGGGTTTAGAGTTTATTAGGTTGTAGCCGTTTTGCTATGTTTTAATGGCGTTCAAGTGTTTCTTTCTTGCTTTATTAGATACCCTACTTTGATTACTAAAGTTTTTAAGTTCGTCTACTTGGAGCTCCGTTCACCGGAATAAGTCTTTTTCCGGTTAAGAATTGTGTAAACTATTCCTTCTACAATGGAGTATATCTTTTTAAAAAAGAAAACACATCAAATGGTCGGACTTTATCCCGAAGACCAACTTTCTTCCGATATTGTCGGAGCTATCATATTTGTAATTTGTCAATTTTCGGTATTTCTTTTCTTTTTCTTGTAAGAATATTCGACCATGTACTTATTACGATATGTTTCTCTTGTCATTAAAAGGTTCTTCATATTCTTAAACTAATGAAATTGGAAATTATTATTAAAAAAAAATCTATACTAATTTTCATCCTTAGTTATCTTGTTTACCATTTAAAATCTTAAATATTATCTTCAAATATGTTTATTTTGTTTTTCTACACCCTACATATCTTCATTCCAATCCACTACTAAAAAACCTAAGCACACAAATCTTACTTCTTTTTTTTTCTCCACCAACACCGCCTTCATCCTCTTCTTCACCACCCAACAACACCTTCAATCCTTATTTTATTTTTTTATAGTTGATTTACTACACAAAGATGCCTCTAAGAAAACAAGTGATTGTTTAAACAAAGTCAATTAAAAAAAAGGTAAAATATAAACCTAATTATTTTAATATAATTAAGGTTTTTAATAAATGTGTTATTGTATAATTAAATTGTTATTCAATTTCGATTTAGGTTTTTTTTATTGTACGAAGAACTAGTCGTTGACATTGGGTTGCCTAAGATTTGATTGTTTATGTTGAATCTGAATGATTGCCATTAGACGTCTGATTTTTGAGTTCCATGAAGACCTAGTCGGTCATCATATACTAGTAATATTGTAATGATAAAATATAGTAAATCATCATTTACAATCATGCTTTGAAAATATAAATCACACAACAAAGATAAACAACAGATATGCTTTGAATATACTAAAAACCAAATCGAAATTGCTTAAGATCCATAAAACTGATTCAATGATGATTAATCAGAAATGTAAAACTTAAACAACATCATAAGTCTAAATAGTATAGAAACAACCTAATACATAATATATGAACAAACACTATGTGCACTACCAACTGCTGAAGGTTTAAATATCATGCCTAACCCCCAAGTCAACACTATCGATCATGTGGACCTCGCTTAATATGTGAAAAATCCATAAGAGATAATGTCAAAAAGATCAAACCCGATGAAAAGAATAGTTGGATACCTAAGCGGGCACGAAAGAGAATCAGGATCCTCCTTATGTGGGTACCTCTATAGCGATTGACATGATGTAAAGAAACTCCAACAAATACAACAGACGTCCCGAAAACAGAGAAATGCTATGAGTCCAAATACAATGACTCTCATGACAATCTCATGACCTGCATCATACTCTAGCCAACCTCCCAAGGATTCATTTGTCAGAGAGAAAAGAGAAATATCAGCTATTGTCAAGAATACAAGTAAAGCATCAAGTTTGAATATGAAATCAAATACGCTCTTTAAGATCTGTCTCACTCTTTTTGTAATCTTTCTCGCTGAAAAAATATATATAGTAATTGTAACTCAGTAATTTCTAAGCAAATATATTGTTGAAGGTCAAAAAAGATCAAGATAAAGCTTGGATTCAAATGAATTAGAAAAAAAGGTGTGTTTGAAATAATCACAAAAGGGGTTTGTAAAATTTCGCGATTATTTCAATTTCAATTTCAATTTCAATTTCTTCTAACTTTTTTAAATCTAAACCAAATTTCTTTCAATTTGAGCCAAAATCTTCCAAATGCACTAGAAACTCACCGTAACTTACTCAAATTTCACAATAATTTTTTTAGACGACTAATGAATTAGAAAAAATTGAAAATGGTTGCTAAATGTAAATTTTTAAATTTGTTCTAATTCTTTCAAAACTAAGTCAAATTTCCTCTGATTTGAATCCCAATTAAACTATAAACTGATTGAACAATATGCTCATTTAAAAAAAAACACGTTGAATTATAAACTCACTGTAATTTACTCAAATTCCACTGCATTTTCTTTAGATGGATAATTAATTAAAAGAAACTGAAAATAGTCGTAAAATATAGAATTATCAATTTCTTCAAATCTAACCCAATTTCTCCAAATTTTAAGAAATATCAAATTATTTTCTTATGAGATTTTTGGTTGTTCTTGTTCTTTTGTTTTTTCTTGATTTATTGCTTGTTCCTCATGTCTATTTTCTTCTACTTCTTCAATCTCTCGTACAATTAATCCCAGTTCTACTTTTCTTTGACTCTCAGGTTCATTTTCTTGCTCAATAAATTTTTTGTGGAACCATAGCTCGAAAGGATCTTGACTTTGAAGTGGCATGTTCTTGAGTTTTTTCTTTGATTTGAATCTGATTTTTCTTTGATTTTTCGAGTTGTTAGAGTTTTGAGAGATGAAAATTAGTTTCTTTTAGGGAAGGCATGTTGGGTCGTATGCCTTTATATGATTTTGAAATTCATAAATACCTATATATATTGTTATTTTTAGTTTTAAACAAATCTTGGCCCCCACAAAATTTTTGAGAATAAAAAGATACTCATATATTTATAGTTTCAAAACTAACTGTCAACTTCTTTCCGACTTTCTCTTATCCTACACTCTCATTATATATATATATATATTAAATTTATGGCATGCTTTTTTTCTTTTTTTGCATACAATATTTCTTTTATGATATAAAATTTCATTTTGACATATAAATATTTGTTAGTAATACATTCTATTAATATCTAAGTATTACCAAAATAAAACTTCAAAAAAATCATGAAAAACTCGTTCATATTAACATGTTTATATTATCTTAACATGTTTATTATGTAATACTAAGTTAAAAATTAAAATATGTTTCATGTGTTAAACAAAAATCGATAAGTGTTTAGGATAAAACATCCTTCCATTTGTGCCAGAATATATCCAACGAGTAATTAATGATCATGTTACACAGAAAAAGGTTCGTGACTTTGCGCACTCTCCCCAGTCTATACTTTAGACACAATTTCTTGTGATATGATTTATTTATTTTTTGCATAATAAATATTCCCAAATAAATTTCTTTTTTATATATAATTATTCTTACATTATATAATATCTTCTTTTTCAGAATATTTTTTTAATTAGTTTGAATATTTTGGTATACATTATTTTTTTTTTGAATAAATCATATTAAAAAAAAAAAAAACTTGGAATGATATTTATATTTTATGAGTTTGAACATCAAAATTATCTTTTCTACTCTTATTATCTGTTATGCAGATTTTTGATTATGATTATCAAGAACAAAATATATTTCAATTAAATTACTGTTTTGGATTTGCCGCAGGTTGGGATAAACAAAATCAAATGTGGATTATTGAAAATAACAAAATCTTCTAAAAAGAAACAGAGCAAAAAAGTTACAAAGCAATTAAAAAATTTAAAAGCAAGACCAGAGTATAGTTGAATAAGCATTAGAGAATTAATCGTGTGAGTAGGAAGGTAGGGGTAGGAGAAACCATAAATTACATGTCTAATCATGTTAAGAGAAAATTTGAAGTTCATAAAATAAGGTCACTACTGCTGAATAAAAGATAAAAGAGCAAATAGGTGTTGAGCTATCAAAGGGTTTAGAGATTGGAACTAGAACACTATTAAACAAGTTTAAAACTTAATCGAGACATGGAACTACAACTATTACCCGACTACCCCCTCCAGGCTTCTCAAGGAGTACATCACTTAATTGGGTTTGGGGTTTTATAGCTGATTTTGTGACAAAACATGTTGGTTTCTCAAGTGGATAATCAAATTCCCGAATATGCTCAAAACTCTTGCATTTGAACTTATCTGTGAATTTTAGTATCTTAATGTGAGTTGTTTTCTGTCAGGAACAAAATGATCTTGCCACAATGGTATATATACGACGGAGTTATTTTATACTCTCTTGTTTCTATCAGGAGCAGCTATAAGGCCAATATATATATATATATATGTATCTTCTAAAAATCAGGTTTGAAAAACACATCTACTTTGTGGTTTCGTATGTAAAGACAAGGGAAGTTTCTTTCTAGTCTATTGCATTACATGATTAGGGTTCAAACTTCCAAAGATAGGAAAAGAGCAAGTGAGACTATATCAACAAGTTACCGTAATAAGAAACAGGGACTCATCATTGTTTTTGAAAAGCAGAGCACTCATAAGATGATGGACCATCTGTCTATTTGTTAGTCTAATGACATTTACATAGTTCATCGATACCATTTATGATTTCATGTTTCTGTTTTGCATCTTTTGATTATGGTTTTAATTCTCCCATATTTACTAGAATCGAGCTATTGCTAAAATTCAGTTTGCAGATAATATTTTCCCGGCTTTCGATTAGGCATACAATAGACTTTTACACTCTCTATATAGGATATCTCCCGGACTAAAACACATTTTCAGTTCTCGTTTGACATAATTAACATGCTTATATTGTGAATGAAGCGGCCAGGTTTAGATATCGAAGTCGGTATCATTTAAATTGTGGTTCTGCATGTACAATTAAATTTTCGTATTAGTTGCAATTCCAAGTAGGCTTTTTGTTATGTGGGCCATGGTGGCCACAACCGTCGGAATCATTTTTTTTTTGCTCCAAGTTCTTGGACTCAAGGTAATTTTTGATTCATCTAACATTGGGACTTTGCATGTTCGAGTATTTGTTGTCTCCGGATCAACCAAACTGAATTTAAGGTCAGTGTACCCAAATTTAGCCTAGCTAAATTGGGGCCTATGTTAATTATTTGAGGCCTAATAATTTTGTGGCCGCCAACGTGAGTGGATAATGAGTGTCTAAAATAGAGTAAAATTATAAATTACTTTCTATTAAAATCTAATACTTCTAATTTTCATTTGCACTTTACATAGATTTCTCTAATTTTATACTCCACTCTTCTCCATTATTTTTCAAATTTCAAACTAAAACATCGTCGACGATCAACGATCTAAAGGAAGACCTTTTTTCAAGATCCAATTTGCCTCAAACTTGCACCTTTTATTACACCCACCTCATCCACTACTTAAACAGAGCTGGGAAAATTAAATGGAACCAGAAGAAGTTATGGAGCTCGTTAAGTCATGTATTCCCATCTTCCACGAATGTCGGGATGAAATTTATTCTATGTTCTGGAAGAGAGTTATAAAATTATTTACGAGCGCACCGGGAATCCTAAACATCGCACATGGAGAGACTTATCGTCTAGATTCGACAACATCGAAAGGGAAATGGGAGAGTTTCGTAAAATTAAAAGAATGGTTACCGACCATCATCTCCAAGCTTCTCGTAGCAAGAAAGTGAGTAATTCCACATGTTTAGCGTCATTTCATCATTTGATGTTTGCGTACTAACGTGTAATTTATTTAATTTCAGATCGAATGATTTCATAACCTTTGATGAGTACAAAATGTGGAAAGAATGTTCATGCACGCGAGAGAATATATCGTGTTGAACAAATGTAATGCATTGAGGTGCAGCATCTTGTCGCTCATATCATCTAATTTGGAGATGATTGTGACGCTTTGGTAACTCATATCATCTGGCTTGGTAAAGCTATGCAAGAGATGATTGTTAACGCACTTGATGAGGTAGTTTTATTCTATTTGATGAATGATCATACTTCCTATCAAGCCGTACAGTATAAATGGAAAATCCTTGGTTGTTGCACCATTGGCAAGAGCAAGACCAGTGCAGGCTCCAGCGTGTAGTCAAAGCAAAATTGATGAAGCGAAAAATTAGGCCTGAAATGGCCTAGGTGATAGTCCAAGGCATAAGTTAGGCCTATACAATGATCGTAATTATGTGATGCTTGCCAAAGGCATTCACTATTGGTTTTAATGGTCATGTACCCTTTGTTGAATAAGGGTGAGTTGGAACGATACAAATACTACGTTCCGAGTACCATGCTTGTAAAGCATGCTTGGAAAGGAAAATATACCTGCATACGCATCGAGAAGTTAAGCTTTAAGGTCCGGTTACTATCTTTCAGGCCGCGTATCGGGGAGTTCTGGCTTGCCCAGCGCATAGCGCCGGAGGCGGAATTTTCCGGTCCGTGACAAATGGTGTCAGAGCACAATTATGTAATGCAAGATTCAAGAATCTGCATACTAAATTATGTAATGCGTTAATTTCTAAACAATGTATTGCCGCTAATTTTCTAAAACTATGAATCAATTTTTTTTTACGAAAGGGTAGCATAATCAGTTAATAAGAACATCCATATCTGCCAATTGTTACAATCAGCAATCATATAAAGCAATATCCACCAATTCCCAGGATAGGCATGCATGAGCCATCATATTCACGTTTCTAGTTTGATATTCTTATTAAAAAAAAAATCTCAGATTTTTCATGTTTTAAAGTTTCATTAGCATCAATTAATTTCACAACTAACACAATTAACTAATAATAATTTTTCAGAGATATATTATAGTCATTAACAAAAACAAGTGGATAAAAGATTTTTTAAATTACTTCATAACAATCCTATATTAACTTATCGAATATGCCTCAAATAATTAGAGCCGGTCTAATAATAAGAGATTGGCAATATATCACGAATACCATCATTTTTCATTCAGTTGGAAGTTCAGAAGTTTATTTCCATAAGCTATAAACTAGTCATCCATTTTCATCCCAAGTTAAGAACTTGAGAACCATGACAAGTAGAAGAATTGTCTATCTTTTTGTTTGGAAGTTCTTCTCCCATTTTTTTAAGTAGGACAATTGTTATAATGTATAAAAGCGTCCACAGTCATGGATTAAAACCATAAATTATACCCAAATTTGTTCCGTAAATCAATCATAGTGGAGAGGAGAAATTATATTTCGTCCGATTGTTTAGGGTTTGAGACGAAAAATAGTCTAAAACCCTGACCAAAACCACATATACTCAAGCGTATGTATAGTGAGCGTTTGAGATTATGCGTGAGTATAATAAGCGTTTAGGATTAGGCGTGAGTATAATAAGCGTATGAGGTTAAGCGGTAATATAGTGAGCGTACCAGTGGATCGGAGATATGACGTAGCCCCATCAGACGTAAACTATATGTACGCCTATATCATGCTTGCTAATTAAAGCATACACTTTGTGAGGCAGTTGCAACACTTACGCTTGATTAAAGCATATATTTAGTAGGACGGTTGCAATACTGACGCCTGGACTCTAGACGTTAATCCCATTAGCATCCCATATTAGGTATTTTTGTAATGTACGTCCTACACTGAGCGTTTACTAAATCAACATCTCAATCAAGCATGGATTATACCAGCGTTCAACCAGCAGACGAATCTTATTTCAACGCTCGATATCAGGCGTTATTTATATTTACGCCAGACTAAACTTTAATCTTTTGTCGTTGCGCTTAAACACTGGAAAGACTAAAAAAAAAAAATCTTTGGTTTGGTTTTTAGTATTTGGTCGAGTCCATAACCATTGACGCTCTAAGTGTACCACCATAGAGGTCCTTGAGTATAGCACCCAAACAACTCCATATTTACTTCCCTCTTAATTTCTTATTTACTTACACTTGCGTCATACCAACTGCTATAAAAACAAAGCTCTCTTTTTTTATTTTCATTTTCCAACTTCACTCTTTTTTACCGTACTTCAAACCCCCTTCTTCCCTGGTTTCCATTCCCATATTCTCAAACCCTAACAAGTATTTCTAACACTATATTCATGGAGTATTTCACTTTTCTACCCAAAGAGATTGCATTAGATATCTTAAGTCGAGTACCAACTGAATCAGTTCTTGATTGCAAATTAGTATGCACTACTTGGAATAATCTTGTTTCTAATCATCCATCATTCTCCAAGATGCACTTACATCATCTTATCATCCTTTTGCTGATTCTGGTAAGTTGGGTTTTATTGCTTTGACTTATGGGAGGAAGAATGACAGTTTTCAGTATTTTGAATATAATGAGAATTATAATCAGTCAACAACAACACCCATTGAAAGAATTATAAGGATTAATTTAACCTCCCCGTTTAAGGATAATAACAGTATTGTTGGTTCATATAACGGGTTGATATGTCTTTCTAGTGAGATTTGGGTGCCAAGTGTTTGTATTTGTAACCCAATTACTAGAGAATATGTTGTGCTTCCACGAATCAATGCAGATTCTGATATTTATGCGCATATTGGTAGCAACATCGCATTTGGTTACGTTTCTTCAACCAATGAGTACAAAGTTGTAAGAATATTTGCGTTGCAAGACGAGTCTGTTGAAATCCGCATATACACTCTAGGAAGTGGACATGGATGGATAAACCTTGGAAAGTTCAGTTATGAATTCGACCCATATGATTCGGAACAACCTGTCTTTGCCAATGGAGCTCTTTATTGGGTAGACTTTGATTATAGGATCGTCACCTTCAATTTGGCGGAGGAAAAGTCTTGCAAATATCTTTCACAACCTCCTTTGCCTCCGGACAATGAACGGAGGAATAATTTAATAGGGGTTTTGGATGGGTTTTTGCTTTTTGCTGTTCATCTAGTTGTCGAAGGAGCCAACTATTATGACATATGGCTATTAAAAAAGAAGAATGACCATCATGACTTGAAAAAGCAGCGAGAGGAACACCAGTCAATGGTATGGAATAAAGAGTTTAGGATTGACGAAAACAAACTGTTTGCCGTTACGAAGACTGGCTGCGTTTTAATTTACACTGAAAACTATCTCAACATTTACAACACAAAAGCTTCAACCTTGAAAATGCTCGTGGATTTTAAGGAACACTTTTATGAAGTATTTCCCCACAAGAACACCTTGGTTTCATTGAAAGAGTTAGGGGAAAAAGATACAAAAATAATGGAGTCAGTTGATGGAGATAAAAAGCTGTGGTTGACCTTTCAAGCAGCTAAAAGAGGATGCACACCCTGAAAACATACTTTTAAATTGGTAAACTTCGTTAAGTTTTGAAAGAATATTCACATCATTCTGTAGACTTCTTAGTTTCATTATATAACAAGCAATTAACCTTTGTGTGAACATAATGCGCCATCGTCTAAGTGAGTTTTATATATTATAATTATTGTGTTAGTCTGTCTTTGTATCGTCAATCAAGTTTTATGGGAGTGTTATTTATTTTGGGTTAAGCTATATTAATTGCTTTGTTAATTGTGCATTTTGTAGTAACTTGACCTTATTTGAATGTGAGTATGTGATGTATACTTGAGTGACTTATTTCTATTGTATACATAGAGTCGTTGAAGCATACAAAGACAAAATCTTGGAACGAGAGAGATATCTCTGTAGTATCGAGGAACAATACAGTCAAGTAACTACTGTAAGCAACCTAGTTGTCTGTTTTCAAATAATGTTACCTAATTGTAGTCTGCTACTGAAACAGTGTATATAGGAACTAGCTAACACACTTTTGTTGAAACCACTGGAAGGTGTCTCAAAGGCATACTCGTATGTGCTCTACACGTTTGTATCTTAATACCTCGTCGAAGTCGATATTATGTTGCCAACTGTTCCAATTAGTTAGGGAGGAAACTTATGTTGAAGAATACTGTTTCAGAAGAAACTTGCAACACCTATGTGATATTGAACGTGCCACTATTCATCTTGATCATGAATTACCTGTCAGGAATCAGGGCATGAGTTCAGTTATGTTAGAGAAATTTCAAAGTGTTCCTTAAAGCAGAATATTGTAACGTCCCACAGTTCTAGAATCTAACATGAAGACGGGAGTCAGATCAAATTAGCTAGAATCATATACTGTTTGTACACTTAAGTAGAATGAAATTACATCTCAAGTAGTAAAAGTTAATCTTCATTCCTCACAATGAGTTGAAGTATGAGTTTGTTGTTCATACCATGATAATGATGCTTAATACGAATCACTGTATTGCTTCAGGACTGTGTTAAAAGGATCAAAGATGATGATAATTTGCTGTTGCTCTGTGCACTTGAACTCTTAGGCATGGACCTGCTGGACGGGACACATCATAATCTATAGAAAGTTTATTTACTTCGACTAACCACTAAGTCTAAGATCTCAGCAGCTGTTATTTAGAGTATTACTTTTGTATTGATCAGCTGTATGACCGGAGTTTTAGTATAGGTGTCTGTATCACCAATTTTCATCTCATTATAATACACATACATAATAATCTTAATTTTCTTCTATTTCTTCTTCCTCTTGATTTCCGCCCACACTTTCAAAATAATTATTTAATTTCTGAAAGTTACTAAGATGCTTATGTAGATCTGTAGCACTTTCATGTTTTAGGCCATATAAGACTAAATTGTGAATACTCGAGAATAGAATATCACCATTGAAAGACCAAGAAAGCCTCGAACAACAGTAATTCCTGACTTTATCATGGGTAACGATGTCGCCTTTAGTCCAAGATTCTCTAACACCATATTCCTGCATCACCCAAACTCTAAAATGAACCTTAACATCAGCAATTACACTAAGGCACCCTTCCAATGCGCTCACAGTTATCAAGACATGCCTATTCTCTGAATGTTCTTTTGGTAGTTGCCACTCTTTGAATTTCTCATGGCAGATATCCAAAGACATCATTAACTTCGATGAGTCTTTGTGATTTTCTCGCTTATCAGGATGTAAGGCACGGTTTGACTGCTTTTCCATAAATTTGTTCTTAGAATATAGACGTCGACTAAAATACTGTAGCATGAAATAATTGGATGGAGCATTAGAAGTAAGAAAAAATGTCAATATTAATGGATTGAATAAGGTTGACTCTAATTTTTCATTTCCACATAGAGATACACTCAAAATACCCCATATAATTATTGATCATTACACGGTTAAAGAAGGCATAATGATTGAGGAGGAACATGAGCCACCAATTTTTATTACCGATGTAGTTTGGAGTCACAATTATCCCTGCAAAATCAACTTCTTCCTTTGGATTCTCTCTCATGATAGGGTGATGACTAAAGACAAGCTTCGTAGGATGAAACTAGCGAGCATCTTTTCTATGATTGTTGGAGGATTCGTAGGATTTGAGACTACTTCAAAGAAGGTATAAGAAGTAATTGGACCCATACTTCCAATGTCTCTTTTAATGTTAAATCTTGGAGTTTTAATTGGGGAGATGACCGTCTAAGCCGTATTTGGAACAATATTCCGGTTGCTATTTGGTGGTGCATATGGAAGGAGCGTAATGCAAGAGTCTTCGAAGACAAAAGAAAAAGCTTGGAAGGTATCATTAGAAATATTAAACTTCAAGTTTTCTTTTGGGCCAATTCCAAAACAAAAATGTTAGGTTTAGCCGCAAATTTGGTTATTGCTCTGTGGGACTCTCTTTTTCGGCCTTTTTGGTTTTGTATGTTTTTCTTTTTGGTGTTATCTTGTGCCTTTTGTAATCATTGGGTTGAGGTACCCCTTAAGTACCTCCTTGTTTCAATGAATCTTTCCTTCGTCCGATCAAATTTTTTTTTTTATTGATCATTAGAATTGAAAAAAGAAAGTTAGTACTTTCTTTTTTATGCTGCAAGAATTTATACCTCTATGATCCAGTTTAATACCTCAACTAGGTCCATCGCTATATGAGACCGTACCAACACCTTGAAGAGCAACACCAAAACTCTTGCAGACTTCACATGATTTTAGCGTTGAGAAAATTTTATTTTCTTTACTAAGCGGTTTAAAACTCCAATTCGCCGGCAGTGCTCACCAATTTTTATCTTGTTAAGTCAGAGAGAATCTCTTTATATAAAGGTGTGAAAGGAACCAGGGCATCATCTCCAATTTGCATTTTACCAGTGACCTGACCTTATTGTCATGTACCTAACCAAGAAGAGGATCCTCATATCATGTTAGTTGTCTGTCTTTATTATTAATTACAATTTGTAGTAGTAATTAATTTATTAGCTTAATTAGTAGTTAATATGGGATTGTAATGGTTGGTTTAGATGAAGCCACGTGTAGTCATATTAGCCATTAGATGTTAGGGCACAAAGGAATGGATATATAAGCTTAAAGAGTCTATAATGAGAGTATCCAAATATTAATGAAATAGAATCGTTTAACGATTTAGGCAGTGTTCTTCATTGAACCTGAAGGCTTGATTCGTGAAAATCAAGAGGTTACTTTTAAAGTCTCGATCCATCTGAATGGCAGAGTAAGTATGATGCATACTTTAGTGACTGATTTCGTTTATGCATGGGAGGCGAATAAGTAAATGTGGTACAATTGTGGAAAGTGAGAGCTTTCCAGTAGTACAAGTACAAGGGAATATGTTTTCATCTTACCGCTTAACTTTTATCTGATCGATAATTTTTGGATCCAATTTATAGTTGTTTACATTTATTTCTAGTATTTTGATACTGCAATAACGCGTGATGGTAGTTTGAATAGGTAAATGCACTGAAGTTTGTTTTCATTCATGAAAAAATTTCAGAACAATTGAGTCGACTAGGCAGAGCCACAGAGTCCTCTATATTGACTAACATAGAGAAAGCTCAACGGACTGACCTAAGCAGACATTGTTATATTTTTTTGGTAGTGATTTTTATGACCTTCCAGCTATTTGGTTATTTTTCAATACAACTCATCCCTTCGACTATGAGTATATATTTGGGTTTCGGTCTTTTGTGAAGTTGCTATACAGTATTGTTCCTGCATTAGGAGACATAGCTATTTAGGTTCATGGTGTATTTTTGAAGTATGGTAAGGTAGTTGTTGCTCATTACTTGCGGAGCAGTTATTGGGTTGAGAATTCGTGTTGCATATTTGTCAAGAAACTGATTAACTAGCTGCTCAAACTGCAAGATGTCATTCCTTCATGACCCTGAGCTGATGACCATTGTCAGATCATATGCAGCTCCTGTATTTGTTTTAATATTGGACATACTAGCTGTTACAAGCAGAATAAGAACTAACCGTAATCAAAGTCAAGGCACTGTTGTGGTGTACATTAGAATTTATGATGTTGGAATGAAAAGGAAATGAGTTTATGAGTTCCCCTTCTGTGTCAACTTGGTTAGTTGGGAGAAGGAAAATGCCTTCAATGAGGCTTTGGAACCTGTCCTTATTGCCTGCAATAAGTACGTGACCGAAGTTTGCCTGGAACCTACGTTAGAAAGACTTATTTTTTCCCCCTTTAATCCATCGCAGCCAGCTGCGAATAGTTAGAAACTAATCATAAAATTTATAGTTTAGCAAAAATGATATTTGTGTTGTGTATTAGTGCATTTGGTAACTATGGATAGTTGTGGTGCCAACCTAATTCGGATGACAGTCACTATAGTGATGATCTCATGGGGCTGAAGTCTTGTGTTTGTCATTTCGATCTTTTTCTTCTTGTCATTGTACTTTGTTTTTCTTTAGGGCTGCCCTATTCTGTTCTGGAATTAAAAGTATGTACTTACAAGAAGGTAACCAAGTTCTTACCTACAAGAACTATCATGTGCAGGCGTTTTAATGTACATAAAAAAGATAGTCCCATTAGGAATTTTCGATTACCGATAAAAATTCATAAATAAGATAATTCGTTGTTTGCAGAAATTTACTTGTACTTGTCTTGTGTGAGTTGAAGACTCCAAGTAAATGAAGAACTTGCAGTAGTGAAATTTTGAAGTGAAAAGAGAGAACCAACACCAAAGACAACTTGTAGAAATGAAGAATGATTACATACTCGGAAATCGGAAGTGACTGCTGTATTTTTGATCTCAATGAAAATGCTAACCATTTCTCCCCCTCTACTTTCTCAAAATGATGGTACCATCAAAATGTAATGTAATGTGCAGGCAAGGCAAGGCCATGAATACTCATAGTGATTAATTAGTCTTTGTTTTGTTTTGTTTTGCTTAGGATGTTTTGATGAATTTGAAAACTTGAAAATACGTAAGATTGCAAAGAAGATATTGATAAAAGACTGTCTAAAATAGTGCAATTCATCGTTCCATTAAGAACCAAATTCATCAAAACATCCCAAGTAAAACAAAACAAAACAAAACAGTTGCTTCAAAATAAAGTCATGAAACACACAAAGCCATGGCAAACCCATTGAGAGCTGAATAGCTAATTCTGCTCTCATCAAATCCTTCTTCCAAGTCTCGATAGTAACCATTGCTTCTGAATAGTTACGTTCTGTTGTTAGCAACTTCTCTATAATGGCAACCAACAACTTCTCTATAATGGCAAAAGACGCGTATATGCATCTACAGTAGCAAATTTGACTTCCAGACTTTTTTTTCTCTCTTGTTGTTGCCCCGGCTTCGGCGGTTAAACAAATAGAGAGAACCATAAGAAACTTCTTGTGGGATGATGCTAATGTTGGGAAAAAACACTATCGGGTTGACAGGAAAAACATATGTAAACCAATATCCCAAGGGGGACTAGGTATTAGAAATCTGAAGGTTATGAACCATGCTCTTCTTAAGAAATGGTGGTGGAGACTTGGAAAAGAGAAACACACTCTTTGGTCCAAAATCATCCATACAATATGGTATTTCTCAGTCTGTATGGATAACTAAAATCCCTAAGACCCCTATGGGGTTGTTTGGCATAATATACATATACATGTTGTTGCTGATGAATTCTTCAATGCTGTCCAATTCAAAATTGGAAAAGGCGACTCCGTGCAGAAGACAAATGGTGCGCTCAAGGCACTTTAGCCTCGACGTGTCCCAACCTCTTTAGAATCTCTACATCTAAAATTATGTTAATGATGCCATGCTTGTACTTTAGATGAAAATGGTGCTAACCAGAATCTTGGTATATCTCGTAGGCATCTCTAGGATGCCAAAATAATAGAGTTCACTACTATTTTACCTCTTTTTGATCTTGTGTCTATAAACTGCGATGTTGATGATGTTTGAGTTTGGACTGGTGCTAAGTCTGGCGATTTCAGCGTGAAATCTGCTTTACGACGTGCAAGTCTCGACTATTAGAGTTGATAACGACTTCCCTAAGAACAAGGTCTGGTGTAAAGCTTGGCCTCAAAAACAAGCTTCCTTTCTTTGGAATTCTGTCTTACAAAGACTGCCTACTTTGGATAACCTTCAAAAGAGAGGTTTTGCCCTTGTAACCTCTAATGGCTCTCTTATTGCTAGCCTTTGTACGTTTTGCCACTATTCTACTGAGAGCTCTAACCACATTTTCCTTGAGTTTCCATTTGTATGACAAATGTGATATTTATTTTTAGCTTGTGCAAGAAAGCAAAGAGTCATCCACCGTACAGTTAAGGAGTTGATATCCAACTGGAATAGTCAGGAGTCTCGGGACGATAGTAAAGAAAATTTAAAAGCCCTTGCCAACTAGTATTCTCTGGACCATTTAGAACGAGTGCAATAATGCAAGGACCTTCACAGATAAATCTAAGGAACTTTCAAACCTTATAACGTCCATTAAGCTCCAAACTTATTACTGGGCTTGAACAGAACCTAGCTTCTTAGGCCTCCATCACATAGTTGTGAAATGGAAAGATTTTTTTTTTTCAAACCTCCCTAATGTATTAATGTTGTCACGTGAGGTTGGTGTGGTTTGAACTAGAGGTGTAAACGGGCTGGTACAGTCTATTAAAACCTATTAAGAAGTGAGCCCAACGTGTTACGTATCTTGTTGTGTTGTTCTATAGATTAAGATGTGTCGTGATGTGTCATATTGTGTTGTGCCTGACACATTTATTTATATTTTTCAAAATTTATTTTTCGGATATTTAGATATTATATATGTTGTTATAGAATAATTCAACACAACGAAGATAAAATGTCAAAGATTTATTAGAATAAACATTCTTTTGTGAAATACACATAAAATGTGTTGTACTATATCGTATTGTGTAGTGTTTTATACATGTTATGACGTGCTTTCTTAGTGTGATGTGTTGTGTTGTGCCACATGATTATCTGTACCATGAGATGTGTTATGTCAATATATTAATTAGTCTGGCCCAATACAGTACATAAAACTGTCATGTTGTGGAGTGCTGGGCTAACTCACATTCTGGGTTGGGCTGTGCTCGTGCTAACACGACCCAAGAACCTTGTCAGTTGTATTGTCCAATGTTCTATTTTTTTTAATAGTTTGTTCTTGTTTGTTGGGGATGTATTCCGTCTCCTTATTGTGGGTTCTTTGTATCACTTTTAAAGGTAAAAAATTTGATTTGTTCACTTCTTAAAACAGTATCTCCCCAATCGGACCGAGCTACACTCGGTGGCTTCGTAATAACAACATTGAGTATCTCAGCAGCTAAATCAAACAACCCATGATTACAATATTTGTTGGGTGAAGAATTAGCCATTTTTTTATGTGTATGAATAGTTTTTGTTTAATTTGGGGGAAGGGTAATATGGTAATATAGTTTAATCAAGGGGTAGTTTAGCTATTTTCTATGCATTAGGTCTCCGACCCCTATCCCATAACATAGATAGAATAATCCTTTTGCAGCCTTAAAACATGGTTCTTTGGTATCACTTATAACATAGGATTTTCCCCAGCTAGTACCCCGTTTGTATCCCAACTTAAAAATTTGATGAACGTAAAGTTGTACTTTTGACTGTATTTTTGAAGGAGAGTAATATAATTTTAGTTTTTTTCAGGAAAAATAGAAGGAGATATTTTGGTTTTCATGATGGAGCATCCTTCTCCACTCCTTCTATCTCGTAGAGATGTGTACCTAGGTCATGGATTTGAGAGAGTCGTGTGGCTCTGATGCCATGGTCATCCTTATGGAGTTTTTATGGTTGTTCCCATAAGGCATAAAGTTATTATAGTCGTGTCCACAAAACTGAGATTGTGGCTTGTGATTGTTTCTGAGGTGGGTGTCTCGTATTGACATGACTAGTGAGTCCCGTCGTGGACATTACTAGGAGTCACTCATGAGGCTTATATGGGTGAGGCTCACATGGGTAGACTAGTGGAATTCCATGCCCTAGATTTGCATGGTTGTGCTAGAAACTCTAGTTTTACTCTATAGAACAGAGGATGAGTCGCAATTTAGCAGAGCATAACTGAACTGGTCACGAACTAGAACGCGACAGAGAAAAGCTAGTCGCGCTACTAGAGATGGGACGAGTTAGTCACGCTCTAATAGAGCTGAGCGTACGTAGTACCTATCATGTCTCTTTTGCGCTTATTTTTAAACGTCAGAAAATCACTATCTACAGAAGCAAAAAATAATTGATTCTGACTTTTGGGAATGACTTATACTTCTGGTGAAACATAAACATTTCTCTTTCTGAGCTCAGTTAGTGTATTATTATTTTTCTCAAAAAAAAAATTGAAAAATATATTCATATGGAAAAAATAACTTAATACAAAATTTATGATTTTTATTTTGCACGGATGTTGAACATACATTTATAAGAGGTCATTAAGTTATAAAAAAAACATTAAACGAGTTAACTATGTAGTTTACTCAAAAACTTAGATTATACACAATTATTAAGAAGTTTGCGACAGTAAATATACAAAGTCAATTGACTTTTGAGTAATAATGTTGGAAAAAAAAATTTACGGGAGTTTAGATGGATGTCACGTATTTGGAGGAAAAAATTGGGGAAAATTTGATAGATATATAGCAGCTTCGAATAACAACCTTATGGTATTATATTTTTATTATGTTTAGATGATTAAACAAATAATACAATTTCTCTCTTCCTTATACAGATCTTTAGTTAATAAGATTATTGTATCTAAACATTTTTTCGTAGGGTTTGGTGATGTTTTTTTTCCTTTTCCTATAAATTCTAAACATTCAAACTCTAATTGTGTTTGTTGAACTGAAATATCTATCATTTCTTAATTTGTGATATAATGATGTTGATTCAAGGATGTTTTCATGCCCAAATTTACAATTGAT
>JAJJMC010029784.1:11883217-11971191 GCA_023531435.1 Papaver californicum
TCTACGACGGTCTTAAATATTAGTAATGAATACAAGCGTCTTCATTTATTAGTTGAATATTAAGTTCATCAGGTAGCAACGTTTATAAACGTTGCTGACGAATGTTTTTTTTTAATTTTAAATGAAGCAATTGAATTCAAAATCGATCTGATTAGATTGACTTGATGAATTTAAACAATAATTGGGGTCTGGAAAATTATTTTTAAGCGTCCGAAAATCACTATCTACATAAGCAAAAAATAATTGATTCTGACTTTTGGGAATGACTTATACTTCTGGTGAAACATAAACATTTCTCTTTCTGAGCTCAGTTAGTGTATTATTATTTTCTAAAAAAAAAAATTAAAAAATATATTCATATGGAAAAAATAACTTAATACAAAATTTATGATTTTTATTTTGCACAAATGCTGAACATACATTTATAAGAGGTCATTAAGTTACAAAAAAAAACATTAAACGAGTTAACTATGTAGTTTACTTAAAAACTTAGATTATACACAATTATTAAGAAGTTTGCGACTTTAAATATACAAAGTCAATTGACTTTTGAGTAATAATGTTGGATTTTTTTTTTGACGGGAGTTTAGATGGATGTCACGTATTTGGAGGAAAAAATTGGGGAAAAAATTTGATAGATATATAGCAGCTTCGAATAACAACCTTATGGTGTTATACTTTTGTTATGTTTAGATGATTAAACAAATAATACAATTTCTCTCTTCCTTATACAGATCTTTAGTTAATAAGATTATTGTATCTAAACCTTTTTTCGTAGGGTTTGGTGATGTTTCTTTTCCTTTTCTTATAGATTCTAAACATTCAAACTCTGATTGTGTTTGTTGAACTGAAATATCTATCATTTCTTAATTTGTGATACAATGATGTTGATTCAAGGATGTTTTCATGCCCAAATTTACAATTGATGGAAATTCGTACATGGATAAGGTGATCAATAAGATAACTGGGAAAATTTCAACTATATTCAATCAATTCCCCTTTTCTTTTGGAAATATGGATTTTCCTTGATTGTTAAATTGGATATTAGGATATGTATCATTACAGATGTTATTAGTGTGGTATCAGGTTTATTCTGTTAGTCTAAGTTGACTTAGATATGTTGTATGTAACGCATAATCCTTACACTAAATTCGTTTAGTGGGTTTTCACTGTATCTATTATCTATTAACTAAATTCGTTTACAACTATTTTTTTATCATGTTTTAACATTCTACGACGGTCTTAAATATTAGTAATGAATACAAGCGTCTTCATTTGTTTGTTAAATATTAAGTTCATCAGGTAGCAACGTTTATAAACGTTGCTGACGGATGTTTTTTTTAATTTTAAATGAAGCAATTGAATACAAAATCGATCTGATTAGATTGACTTGATGAATTTAAACAATAATTGGGGTCTGGAAATATCTGGCCGGGAAATCAATTTCGTAAAACAATGAAACTAAAAAAAAATTGATTACACCATACTTTTTCGAGTTTTTTTAATTTGAATCAATTGAAGACCGATTAAAAATTTTTTGTTCGAATTGATGGACTATAACTGTAATTGGGTAGTGTAGATGTCTAATTATCAACTCATTTTGAAAAAGTACGACCAATTGGCTCCCAATTTGATCGAATTGTGATGAAATTGGAAAAATATTGAAACCAATTGTGTTTCTAACCGAATTCATTCAAGTCATCACATATAAGGCCTACCTAAAGGTCGGCCAGTTATGTATGGTCCTATGAGAAACTAGGATTGTCAATTGCCAAGATATTCTTTGTAGTTGCTTTTCTTAAGTCATTCACATTCATATTAAATCTTTAAGTTCTTAAACAGAATCGGTATAAAATTGAACATGATTTGTGTTCTGTACTGTATTATTTTTCTGGAACAAAGATGACCTCGAGAACGTCATTCTCTACTCTAGTTCATTCACCAAAAGAGCAAGCAGGTAACAGACTTGAGATTGAACTAGTGTGAGCTATCTTTTTGGTCATATAATTTAGTAGTTTGGCAATGCATAGCGATGTGGGTGTGTTAGTCGTCTTTTCTAAAAAAGGTGTTCCATTTTCAACTTGCGCTTTCTGATGAATTATTTATGGTTGTATTCGAATTCAATGACATGGGTTGTCAAACCGATTGGTTTGTTTTTTTACACACTCGTCTTCTTTAAGGACCTGTAATTGTTTGTGAAGTGTTGTTTAAAGTATTTGATTTGATTAACATGTTATTCTTATCCATGTTGAAACTAAATTTTGTTATCTAGCTGCAATAGCCACCATGTACGATCTAATAAAATATTCCTGTTCAATTTAGATATTTTTATACAAAATATTATCTCCGTTTCAACAAAAGTGTTACTATTATTTTTTTATTTTTGTCTAAAAAAATGATAGTAACATTTTTACTGAAACAGATGGAGTATTATTTTTTAGATAAAAAGTACTTGATGAGTTATTTCATTTCCTTTTTCTTTCACGATGAAGAGTAAATTTCTGTTGTTATTTATGTGTCCTCGATTTTATTTTGTATTTATTTATAAGTATTTTACCACTGCATCAAGCAGTTTTAATAAAAGTTCACCACCCTATTCTGAACCTAAACCACCTACAAGTTCTTTCTGATTTTCGATAATAAGGTATCAAGATGATTGGATTCGGTACTTACTTTCTAGTTGAACTAATTCAGTGGTATTTTACAGGAAATAAAAAGGTTCCACGATCTATTTTAGCGGCTAGTATTTCTGTTTGACCCTCTGCAGGTCTTTCCAATTTGCCTCACCAACCCAAAAGATATGGCTTTTGGCTGTGGACGTTAGGTTTAATTTCTTAACCTCCATAAATTTGCTCTCTTCCTGGTCATTCTGTTTTCCTTAATTTATCTTGATTCATTAGTCAAGTTATCTACGTAACATTGCTAATAGCAGCTGGTTTGCTCTCATTTTATGGACGTGATGTGAGTGTGAAAAAGACCTTCGAGTATGCCTTATCTGCTGAATTGGTGCCACAAGAAAAATAAAGCTTTATAAATGGTTAAAAATAGTCGGTTGATTTAATCTTTTAAAACTTAACAACATCACGAGCCTAGATAGTATAGAAACTACCTAATACATAATATACGACCAAACACTATATGCACTACCTGCAATTGAAGATATAAATATCAGGCCCAACACCCAAGTTAATGTTATCGATCCTGTGGACCCACAAGACCTAAGACTTAGCTTGATTTCTGACAAATCTAGATGATGTCAAAAAATCAAACCTAATGAAAAAAGTAGTTGGAGGCTTAAGAGGGCACGAAGAAAAATCAGGATCCTCTTTACCCAATTGTGGGTACTTTTATATCGGTTGGCATGATGTAAAGAAACTTCAACAAATACAACAGATATCCCGAAAATAAGAAATGCTATGAGTCCAAATACAATGACTCTCATGACAATCTCAGGACCTGCATCACATTCTAGCCAACCTCCCAAAGATTCATTTGTCAGGGTGGAAAGAGGAATGCCAGATATTGTCAAGAGTACAAGTAAAACACCAAGTTTGAATATGAAATCAAAACTCTGTTTAAGTTCTGTTTCACTCTTCTTTTCATCTTTCTCGCTAAAAAACATATAATAATTGTAAGTTAGTAATTTCTGAGAAAATATATTGTTGAAGGTTAAAAAAGATCAAGATAAAGCTTGGATCTAAATGAATTAGAAGAAAAGTGTATTTGAAATAATCACAAAAGGGGTTTGCAAAATTTTGCGACAATTTCAATTTCTTCATTCATCTAATTTCTTCAAATCTAAACCAAATTTCTTTCAATTTGAGCCAAAATCTTCCAATTGCCTATAAACTCACTGTAACTTACTCAAATTTCACTATAACTTTTTTAGATGACCAATGAATTAGAAAAAATTGAAAATAGTTGGTAAATGTAATTTTTTTAATTTGTTCTAATTCCTTCAAATCTAAGTCAAATTTTGATGCAGCTGATAATAAAGAAAAGAAAGAAAAGAGAGGTTTTGTTCAGACTTCAAATATTCCTAGGAATATCGACTATGAACAATGATAATTATTTAGACTTCGGTTTTCCGACTTTAAATAATAATCAATTAAACTTGAACAAGTTTTAAGAAAATAATTCTTATTAATCAAATTCAACTGCTTAAAACAATATATGGAGGACTCTATTATAGATTTAGGGAAAAACCCTAACTTGCTAGTCAAGAAAGGATGGAAAAAAAAATCAATCCGACTCAAACCCTAATTTACTATTTTTGGCAAATTTTGGTCAAACAAAAATAATGAAAGTACTCGTAAAATAAAACTATTTTCCGCAAACGGCGACCCAAATGGACTCCTAACAAAGAAGTTATTAACAAAACTAAAACTTTCCTAAAATAGCAAAAACGCCTGTTTGAAGCCCTAAACGATGGAATTTGGCTAAAATCTGAAGACCATGCGAAAGTCGCATGTCTTGATCGTTGGCCCGTTTCCAATCAAAATGGACCCCTCTTGAACTAAATTACGACACTCGGGTCTTTAGCCTCCAAATAGGCTATAGCCTGCTCATCTGCATCATTCTCCCAGGTTGAGAGAAATTCGCCTTCGAATTTTCTTGGTCATCATCAGAATTATCACTATTATACGGCACCAAGTGTTTCACATTAAAAACATCAGAAGTCCGGATGTGACTTGGAAGCTTTAACTTGTAGGCATTAGGATTAATCTTCGCGATAATTTCCAAGAGACCAATCTTACGCGCCTTCAGTTTGTTATACTCGCCAACTGGAAAACGATCACTTGTCAATATTGCCCATACGAAATCTCCTACTGCAAAATCCACAACTCTGCGTTTCTTATCTGCCGCCTCCTTATACCTCTCATTAGCTCGAAACAATTGTTCTTCAGCCAACTTGTGAACATGTTGCAACTATTGGATACGTTCTTCAGCACAAACTTCAGTTCTCTTCAGATCAGGAACATGTGCTAAATCTACAGGTGCTCGTGGATTGTAGCCATAAACAACCTCGAACGGACTCATAACCAGACTACAGTTTACTGAACGATTAAATGTAAATTCAGCTTGGCAAAGTTTCTGACCCCAACTCTTCGGATTATCTCCAACCATACACCGTAGTATATCACCCAGCGAACGATTCACAACTTCTATTTGGCCATCACTTTAAGGATGATACGCACTACTAAAGTTAAGCCTTGTATTAGCTAATTTCCACAAGGTTTTCCAGAAATAACTAAGGAATCTTGTGTCTCGATCACTAACAATTGAACATGGCAATCCATGTAAACGATATACTTTACGGAAGAACAATTCTGTTAACTTCAGCGCATTAGTAGTCTTCTTGCAAGCAATAAAATGGGATATTTTTGAAAAACGGTCAACAACTACAAATACTGAATCATGTCCCCACTGAGTTCGAGGTAAACCCAATATGAAATTCATGCTCAAATCTGTCCAGGGTTGACTTGGAACTTTCAATGGCATTTACAACCCTGTATTAGTTGTGTTTTTTTTTGAAACTTGACAGATTCGACATCTATCCACGAAGTTAACAACTTCACGCCTCATTGTTGGCCAGTAATATGAATTTGAAACAAGTTAGAAAGTTTTATCCCTTCCCATGTGCCCCTCGTCATGTAACTCCTTAATAATCTTTAATCGGAGACTACAATCAGGAATACACAATTGGTTACCTTTGAAGAAAAATCCTTCATGCATAATGTAATCACTTCGTTTGCTTGAACTGATATCACCCATAATCTCCACAAAGTTTTGATCAGTTAGAATATGGTCAGAATATGAATCAAAATCTATTACCTCAGTTCGCATGGTGTTGAGTATCATATTCCTTCGACTTAAGGCATCAACAACTTGATTCTGCGACCCATCTTGTGCTTCAGTACAAAAGTGAACTCTTGCAAATAACCATCCCACTTACCATGTCTAGAAGAAAGATTTTCTTGACTGTTGATGTGCTTCAAAGAATCATGATCAGAAAATAATGAACTCGTTATGAATTAGATAGTGACGCCAATGCTTCAAGGCTTGAACTATAGAATAAAACTCCACATCATAAGTACTATAGTTGAGCTTAGCACCATTCAACTTCTCACTGAAATACGCTACAGGTCGTCCTTCCTGACTCAAAACAACTCCAATTCCCACATTCGATGCATCACGGTGTATTTCAAACGGTTTGTTGAAATCAGGTAACACCAATGGTGGTGTAGTTATCAGCTTTGTCTTGACAACTTCAAAGGCTTCGTCAGCTTCCTCAGACCATGAAAACTTTCCTCTTTCATGCATTCAGTAATGGGTGCCATAATGGTGATGAAATAGGGAATAAAATGCCGGTAAAAAGAATCAAAACCATGGAAACTCCTTACCTCGTGTAATGTGTAGGTGTAGTCCAATTTCTCACAACTTCAACCTTGGACTCATCTACCTTGATTGCATCCTTGGTGATGACATAACCGAGAACTAAAACTTGATTTTTCATGAATGAACACTTTTTGATAGCCGTAAATAATTTATCCCTGCTTAGAACTGAGAGCACTTCTCGAAGATGTTGCACATACAAGTCCATGTTAGCACTATAAAGAAGAATATCATCGAAATAAACGACCATAAAAGTACCAATAAAGGGTCTGAGTACTTGATTCATGATACGCATGAATGTACTTGGCGCATTGGTCAACTTAAATGGCATAACCAGCCACTCATATAATCCTTCTCGAGTTTTGAAAGCAGTCTTTCACTCATCACCTTCACGAATTCTGATCTGATGGTACCCATTCTTCGAGTCTAGTTTGCTAAACACTTTCGCTCCACACAACTGATCTAACAAATCATCCAATCTGCGAATTGGAAAACGGTATTTGACTGTGATTTTGTTGATGGCTCGACTGTCAACACACATTCTTCATGTTCCATCTTCTTTGGAATCACCAAGGCTGGTAATTCACAAGGACTTAGACTCTGTCGGATCAACCCTTTTTGTAGTAAATCTTCCACTTGATGACGAAGTTCTTCATGCTCCTAAGGACTCATTCTGTAATGCGCTTTATTTGGCGAGCTTGATCCAGGAACGAAATCAATACGATGTTGTATATCCCGGAGAGGTGGTAGATCGTCCGACAACTCTTTAGGAAAAACATCCATAAATTCCTTAATTAAAGGTTGAGCTGCAATGGGGATACTACTTTCGTCTTGTTGTTCTTCTTTTCCAATCAACACGTACAATTCATCTGCATCTTCTACCTCATTTTCAAACTGCTTAAACGACAAGAGATTGGTAGCTTCTCCAGTAGATGGTGTAGGTGCAATCTCTTTACTGGGTAAAAGTACTATACGTACGTCGTTCCATAAAAAACTGTAGGTATTCTTATACCCGTCATGACTACTTTTCCTATCAAACTCCCATGGAAAACCCAACAACAAGTGATAAGCATCCATATTAGTAACATCACACCATATTTTATCTTTATATTTGTTACCAATTGAAAATGAAATCAAGCAACGTTTGTTTACTTTTACCTCATTCCTTTTCTTAAACCAAGAAAGCATGTATGGATGTGGATGTGCCTTGGTTTCCATCTTGAATCGTTTCACGACCTCTTCATCAACAATATTCTCGCAACTTCTAGGATCAATAACTAGACGATAAACTTTTCCTTCGATCGTACATCTCAACTGTAATATATTGTTACGCAACCAGTTGTCGCCCTCATCTTTACGTGGAGTGAGACTTACTACAAAGTTCACTCCTTTATCTCCAGCAACTACTTCATAGACAGTTTCATAATCATCCTCATGATCCTCTTGATAACCAGCTACCTAGACATCTTCTTCACGGTCATTTTCAGTGAAAAATACCTTGTTCGCTCGTTCTGCTTTTTGACTTCACTGGCTTTGTGCCCAGATTCTCCGTACTTATTACACCTACCTCCAAAAGTGGTAACTGGAGTTTTATTTGGTGTTGACGAAGAATTAAGTTTACTAGCAGTACTAGGTATTGAAGTACTACGGTTACTTGCTGGAGATGCTGCCACATTGATACCCCAATTTAAGCTTCTACGCCCTACTTGTTTCTCTATATGCCTTGCTTTATGATGTGCATCCGAAATAGAGCATCAATCAAACATGTTGAGTGTATCCTGATATTGTTGAGGGAGACCACCTATATAGCGAGCGACTTTTTGCTCATCTGACTTGACAAGTCGTTAAGAGAAAGTAGTCGGTAAAACTCCTTGGTGTAATCGTCTATAGAACATACTCTCATGCGTAGGTTTTACAGCTGTTGGTACATTAATCCAATATAGTTATGTGGTAAAAAAATTGTTCTTATGTGTTTCTTCAACTTGTCCCATGATACTAACTTATGTTTTCCCTTACGACTGCGTAACAGCTTGTGTTGTGTCCACCACGAATTAGCCCTCCCATGAAATATAGTCACTAACAACGAAACTCGTTTGTTATCTGGTACTTCTTTGAATTTCAATACTTCATCAACCGTATTCACCCAGGAGAGAAACTCTCCCGGTTCCAAACCACCATGAAATTCTGGGATCTGTACTTTTATTTCTGTCTTCCAGCGATCAGAATCCTCTCCTTGATTTATCCAACCTTCACGAGGCCCTCTAGCAAAAGGGTTGGTGTTATCATCTTTTTCTTCCTGCCGAAGGTTATATCAACCCAGCAAATCTTGGACGTCCTCAATGAATTCTTCTCTAGATCTCCATGGAATGAAACCTTCAGTACCTCCTCCTCGACATCAACCTCGACCCTGAACGATTGCTACTCTTGGTGGCATCTTATCAACCCTATAATCGACTTTGCTCTGATACCAACTGATGCAACGGATAATAAATAAAAGAAAGAAAAGAGAGGTTTTGTTCAGACTTCAAATATTCCTAGGAATATCGACTAGGAACAATGATAATTATTTAGACTTCGGTTTCCCGACTTTAAATAATAAACAATTAAACTTGAACAAGTTTAAGAAAATAATTCTTATTAATCAAATTTAACTGCTTAAAACAATATATGAATGACTCTTTTATAGACTAGGGAAAAAAACCCTAACTTGCTAGTCATGAATGGATAGAAAAAAAACCTAAACCGACTCAAACCCTAATTTGCTATTTTTGGCAAATTTTGGTCGACCTAAAATAATGAAACTATTCATAAAATAAAACTATTTTTCACAAAAAGCGACCCAAACGGACTCCTAACTAAGAAGTTACTAACAAAACTAAAACTTTCCAAAAATAGCAAAATTGCCTGTTTGAAGCCCTAAACGATGGAATTTGGTTAAAATATGAAGACCATGGCTTGATCGTTGGCCCGTTCCAATCAAAATGGACCCTTCTTTAGCTAAATTACGACACTCGGGTCTTTAGCCTCCAAATAGGTTATAGCCTGCTCATCTGCATCAAATTTCCTCCGATCTGAGTCAAATAGTCCAATTAAACTATAAAATCATTGAACTATATGCTTTAAAAAAAATTGAACTATAAACTCACTGTAATTTACTCAAATTTCATTACATTTTCTTTAGATGACCAATTAATTAAAAGAAACTGAAAATAGTCACAAAATATGGAATTATCAATTTCTTCAAATCTAAACCAGTTTCTCCAAATTTTAAGAAATCTCAATATTTACTTCTTTTCTAATGAGATTTTTGGTTGTTCTCGTTCTTTTGGTTTTTCTAAATTTTTTGTGGAACCATAGGTCGAAAGGATCTTGATTTTGAAATTCCATGTTCTTGAGTTTATTCTTTGATTTGAATATGATTTTTTTCTTTGGTTTTTCGAGTTGTTAGAGTTTTAAGAGATGAAAATTGGTTTCTTTCAGGGGAGAATTCAAGGGGGGCATATGGGTTCATATGCCCCTATAAGATTTTGAAATTAACAAATACTTATATATTTATTTTATTTTAGTTTTAAATAAATCTTATTATCCCCACAAAATTTTTGAGAATAAAAAGATACTCGTATATTTTATAGTTTGAAACTAACTGCCAACTTCTTCCCAACTTTCTCTTATCCTACACTCTCAATTTATATATACAAAATTTACGGTATGAAGGGGGAAAAAAAATACATTCCCTCTCTATATATTTATGCACTTTTTCTTAATTCATTCTTAATTGTGAAAAAACTGTTAACATAAGAAAGTATTTACTACTAATACTTTTCTTTATTAAGTTTTTCATATTACTATTAAAAAATATATTTAAAATTTGTTCTCTTAAGTTTTTCTTATTACTGACGATAACATCTTGTATGGGTAATATAACAAACATTTTACACAATATAAAGTCTCTTAAAAATTCTGATTTTTCATATTATTTTTCTGTATAAAGATAATTTATTAGACTCTGAAAGGATTACACAAATATACGTCGTACCCACCGTTATCATCTTGTTTTTTGTATGTGATTCATGTGATACTTTTATATGTTTAAAAATATAAAATATATGTGATTCATATGATACTTTTTGCATTTCAAAGTGTAAAATACTACATATATTTTGTAAGTGTATTTGAATAATCGTTTGTTTTTCTAGGTTTTCGATTGTTGAGTTTCCTACTTGAAATCACGAATAGTTTTTATTGTTAATAAATATATTGGAAGTTTCGGTTTTTTATGAGTTATTAATTCTCCTCCTTGTCTGATTTATATGCGTATAGATAATAAAAAATACAAAAAAAATATGCCTTAAAAAAACCCGCCCTCGGTCTTATATATGTTAAGGACGGCCCTGATTGTGGGTATCTATATAGTGGTTGGTATGCTGTAAAGAAACTCCAACAAATACAACAGACATTCGATTCAAATAAATGATGTGAATCCAGTACAATGACTCTCATAACAACCTCAGGACCTGCATCACACTCTAGCGGACCGCCCAAAAATTCATCTATCAGGGAGGAAAGAGGAATGCCAGCTACTGTCAAGAATACAAGTAAAGCCTCTAGTTTGAATATGAAATCCAAACTCACTTTGAGATCTGTCTCACTCTTCTTGTCAGCTTTCTCCCTGAAAATATATATAATTGTAATTATTTAAGGTTAAAAGAGATTAAGATAAAGCTTAGATTTGAACGAATTATGCCCACTTCATCCACTCACGTCACATGAACATAGTAGCCCAACAAATCCAATTAAGTTGGATCCGCTACCATAGCCAGTTCCATGAGTACGACTATAAATACAAAATAATAATAAAATTAGTATAAAATTTATTAATATAAACTAAAAATATGATGGTAAAGTTGTATAAATTAAGTGCTTATCAAATATCCAAAACCTTATATTATGCTAGTCCTCGAGAAAAATAACCTAATCTAAGTCTAAGAAGATAAAATTATAACTCACTTTCGCAGGAATTACAGTTACATTTAGCACGTGTAGCAAGCCGTTAAACCCATAGGTGACCCTAGTGGCCACTACAGTTACATTTAACACGTGTAACAAGACGTTAAACCCCTAGGTGACCCTAACAGCCGAGTGGTATCTCAGGAGGGTTTACAGAGGATATATCCATAAAATCCAGCTCAAACTCTTAGCTACTTGTGAACGATTAAGGATGCATATTAAACAAACTATTTAGTTGGCCTACTAAAGTTCTTTAGTTATAAGAATCATTATCTTGCATTAAATCCAATAGTCACACACAGGGAATGAAGTCACAGTAACATATTTGGATAATAATATTATAGGTTCAACATGAAAAATTACATTTTAAACTATGAAACATGTCAAGTTCGGCTTGTAATGAAAAAACGTTTATCAGCCGAACCTGACGAATTTGGTCTCCAGGATATTGTTCAACTGAAATTTAAATATCAATATTAGCCGAACCTAGTATTAATACTACAAAAAATAAGCCTATTTTTGGGTTCCAGTAAAATAAATTAACAACAAATCTACTGTTGAGAATTAGTTGAAGAAGACTGAAATTGCCTCTAATGATTGTATTTGTTAACCTAGAGGCGGTCACAAGATTATCAAGTAGGTAAGCAAGGCCAGCGGTTCCCCAAGATAACTTGTCAAGGGTTTTAAGATCCCTTAACAATTTGAGATATTGAGCATTCACCTTGTTTCCAGTAAGGTCGAAAAAGATATCCCTTTCGAGAGAATACATCAAATAATAATTGTAGCTTACTTGACACTTTCCTCGTTCATCACCAAGGATCCTTATACAACTTTCTCTTTTTTCTTTTTAAAATAACTTTTCAAATTGGCCAAACTCATCTTTTTAAAAAAAATTGGTTTTTTACCAAGTTCACAATGATCCATACTATCTACCTCTTTACATGCGCGAACAAACTCCAATTCGGTTTTGGATTCAATCCATCCAAGAGTTTCTTTAGCCAATTAATACATCTCTTCCTAATTCATTTCATAAAACACAATATTGACGCTTTCCCCAGTAACTTGAAGGCCCATAATCTTCTTCGCATCATCAGGAGTGATTGTTATCTCGATGAAGGGGAGATGAAATGTGTAAGTCTCTAAGCAAAATTATTCACAAACGCAGAGGCTGTCACTGAATTACATTCATTTTATGGGTATTGAATAGTCATACATAAACCATATGCTTGTACTAAATCCACCACCTCAGGAATTTCTCCGAACAAATCCCAATGTGCAGTCCTCTAGTGTCTCAATACTCTGGCCACATCCTTGTGATCAGGAGTCTCATAGATTCTGTTTGCCCAAGATTGTTTATAACCAATCAACACCTTTCTTCCATCTTTGGGAAAACCATGGGGTTGGTTGTCCCCCCGAGGAGGTATTATAATATCATCTTTGGGAATGTGACACCCCCTATTCTGATGTGTAGCAAGCTTCTTTTCTTTCATTACAACCGAAAGGGAATCTGTCAAACTGCTTTACAGTTTTTGATATCATTTCTGATATTTATCGATACCAATAGATGATATGAATTACCACATTTGGTAACAATCATCTCTTATGAAACACCAACTTCAGATACTGAGACTCTGCTGAACAGAAATCTCACGAATTCGAGGATTAGGCTTCTCTGAGCATATGTCCCATAACATAGTACTCGAAAATCCATAAGGTCCGTTGTGAAGTTAATTAGGACCTCCTGAGCATGTATCCCATACCGCATACCCAGGTGTTTGTGGGTAAAAACGATTTGAGGGTAAAAATAGAAATGGTGAAGAAGGGTAATACTAGTCATAGCAATGAGAGATCAAACTATGCCAGTCGAAGCAAGTCACTCGATCAAACACCAAATCGCTTAAACATCAAACATTTATACTATATAAGTAATTTTATGATTCGAGAGATCAATCTGTAAAAATCAGCCTAAATCAAGAAATGACCGTTCCGATTTCGTTTCGGTCACAAAGGAAGGAGAAGTGTTGATTTGTAGGGAGGCAAGCATAGAGAGTTGATATCAATGAGGTTGAATGTCGATGGTTGTATATGTTTGAGCTGCTGTAAAAGGTTAATAATAACTTTGTTATCCTTTGAGTTCTTATAAGATGAAACTGTTGTCATTTGTCAATAGGTTGAAGAACCTATTTATAGCATTGGAAGTTAACACATTCATCTCGTAAGTGGTGGCAGTTGTAGAGGAGTGGGAGAGTAGATATCGTGTGTTGATAACCAATTTCATCTTGTTAGTGGGACATGACAGTTGTGCGACCATTATTTCCTTCGCTCCTTCAACTGCCAACATGATATTTTTATTTCTCGTCGTAGGTGTATGTTATACCACACGTGTTGTATGCCGCCATACCAAAACCCTAGTGAATATCCCCCCATGTGACATAATTCATGTCTCGAGCATGGTTGAGTCTACTTTGTAGACAATTGGTCAGTCGTTGACCTAGCTAGACTGTCAGTCTTAGCATGTTGATGAGTCTAGCATGTTGACTCATTGATGAAAGAAAAACTAGTTATGTGCTGAGACAAGCAGTGGTGCTTAATAAATCATGGACATAAAGAGTCTGATTAATGTTGAAACTGGTAGATGTGTCGTATCATTATGTCGTAACAATACTCGAATGGTACTTATCATTCAATCCTCAAGTCACGTGAGCGCTTGGTCGTTCGAGCACCAAGTCGAGTGAGTGCTAGCAAATTGTAAAATATTTACTTTCGTCAGAGTAGGACAAAACTGAGGTTATTTTAAATATTGGTAGCGGGACTAATTGAATTAAACCTTTATATGAATCATGGTAGATGAACCATGCCAGATGAAAAATGGTAGATGAGTAACTCGTGGAGAGGCCAACTAGAGAAGAGGGAGAATGCCAGAGAAAGAGGACCGACCAAGGTGGTGGGACCGGTCAAGGGTAAGTCCAATCATGGATTAAACACGAATTTGGTAGTCAGTAGGACTATGCTTCGCGTACCATGTCGTCTTTCTATAGCTTTGCTAAGTTATGTGTTTGAAACAAGAGAGATTAAGCTTTGGTAGAAAAAGCATAAAAGTTTCAATAGAAAGAGGAAACCCTAAAATGGGATAAAATAATAAAAAATTGATAAAATATGGGAGTGGGGACCGGTTGGTGTCGGTCCCATAATCTCCCTATTTTTGTTATTATTTTATATCTTTAAATCTATGATGTTCGCACTATGCTTTGAAGAGCATTATTGTTATTTACACCTGTGGATGTTAGTTTTATGAAAATTTCATACATGACGTCCTTCAGTAAAAACGATTTAGATTCTTCATACAATGTCCGTTTTCGATGATCAGCCTCAATTTGGAATCCTGAAATTGCCGGATACATCCATTGCAAAAGGATTTAGGTTTTGAGCTCGTTTCAGTCATTAAACGGAGCAAACAATAACCCTCCAGATGAAATTCGACAGTTTTCATATTATAGTTCGCCTAGGATTTGAATCATATCTCTTAGACCGTTGTTCGGAATGAGATGCCCTTTAGTATGTTATAGTGGACAAATATAGGAGCATATGTTGTTTAGAACATTTTTCCCCATTCCAAACCCATTGTCACATTTTTATAAGGTGATATGACGATGTGTCAGAAATTGGGTATTAATCAAAATTAGGGTTTCGTTGTATTTCAACCAATATTGGGATTTTTGATTCAACCAACATTGGGAATATGTTGTTCAAGCTCGAATAATCATTATCGGAACTTTGTTTTTTGTATTTAGCGTGACGGTGACTTACGAACACGTGGTGTTTCATCCTAGTGCATCCGTGCGTAGCTTGTTATGCGTTATGATCAATCAATGTTATTTAATTAGAGTTTGAATATTGATATAAAGTCACTCTAAATATTCAACCAGGGAATATAAAGAGGAATTAAGTTGCTCTATACTAGTAGACAATCTATCTAAGATCATTAACATCCAATCAGGAACAAAAGAGTGTTCTGGATGTTTATTTTGAATAGTCAGAAACCATCTGTGGACGAACTACTATCAACACCAGTGATATTATGAGGAGAATGTTTCTTTATACTAGTGTGAAATACATCTAGGAGCTTCCCATGGTAAGCATTCGATATTTCAATTCACTTTCGGAATATAAAATATGAATCTTAATGGAGTCGCTTGAGGGTTCTTTGCGGAAAATACAGAAGGGAGCATTATTTAATATTTTAATTCTCTTTCGAAATATGAAATATGAATTATATGTTAAGTCAGTAGCATATACAATATTATTTCTTTGATTCTACTACTGGGTAGAGATGATTTTACTATTTTATCATTCGTTAAAAATCCACTATCTACATCAGGGATCCCAAAAGAGTCCATAATTTCGCAAGGTTCATCGGGTCCAACAAATGATTTCCATCGCTCCTAATGTGAGGTTTTCTTGTCGCCGTTACAGCTAACGGTCTTCCAGGTAGCCACCCGTATGTGGGAGTTGCAGCAGGCCTGACAACATACACCGTACTGAATGGGTGAGGGGTGATCAGTCCCACTGTCACCAGCCACCGTTACAGCTAATAGTCTTCTAGGTAGCCACCAATAGGTGGGAGCCCCAATGGGCGTGGAAACTCACAGTTTTAGGTCAAACTCAACATACCATCTTTCTCAAATGATATAAACCACTTAAAAGAGTTACTAATCATTTCCAAATCAATGGTATTAAATGTTATCATAAACAACAACCATTTCTCTCAGATGCTATGAGTTACCTCGTTCGATAATAACCATTGCTTAACTTACGTGCCGAGACAGATGATATGAATTACCTCGAATGGTAATAATCATCTCTTGTCTTACGGGTTGTACAGTTATCATATGGTATGAATTACCTTGAAGAGGCAAAAATCATCTCTATCTCATATTTATATAAGATGATATGAACCGGAAAACAACAATCATCTCTTCACTAGGTAGTATGAACAACCAGTACTGCAACTACCTCTTACAAACGATATATATACTACGAAGGTTGCGATCATCTCTGAATAGATGGTATGAACTATTGGTCGTTTTAGAAATGTGGTAAAAATAGTTCGTTCACTGAGACTTGTGAAGATTCTTTTTAGACCTAATTCTGATTTAAACTAGAAAATAAGTAAAAGTTTTTAACAATATTGGGAGAAACTGGGACTCAGGATTCCACCAAAATCACTTCTGAGTGTTTTCTACAATGGTTCTTTAACAACTATAACTCTTTTATTGACTTTGTTTCTTTGTCGAAAGTAGATTTCTAAAACATTAACTGTATTGTATGCATGGTACATCAAAAGCCCTTAAATCCCAGCATACACCATCAAACAAAATCACAACTAATTAGAAAAAAAATTATAAATCAATTTAAAACAAATGCAAAAGTCATAAAGAATCAAAAATAGTTACCATTCATTCATGAAATATGGCTTCCTCCATTATCCCAGTGACTGGATTTAGCTCATGGTGCTCAACACTCTCAAAGATAGAAAAATGGCTCAAAAGTGTTGAAAAGTTGAAAAGAAACAAAAATAGATTGACAAAGAGAATTGTTACGTTTATAATTGTTGCTAACAGGGAACTGTCACGGTTCTCTGAAGCGTTTTTCTGTTGTTGAAGATATTAAAATTGTAACTGAATCAAAACCTGTTCTTCAACACAGCAAATAAATAAGAATAGATAACGAGTTTTATAACTGTTCTGCTCTGCAGTTTTCTGGTCTTCTTCTTCTTCCTCGAGCAACTCCCTCCGAATTTTTCTGGCTCTCCTTCCCCTCCATATTTTCGATTTGTTACTTCTTATATAGGGTTAAGACACCCTAATAACTTATCCTTGTTTGATAAGGACTCAATATTCTCTCAAAACAAATCTTAAACCTATTGATTCCAAATCAGAAACAAATTATTATTCCAGCAGTTAACGAACTTCTCTGCCACTTTTCACGGCATTAAACTCTCTCTTAGACGTGTTTTTAACTCGTTTTAATTATTTTTCCATTCAGATATAATGAAATCCCCTTTTAAACTCCCGTGAAAATAGCTTCCAACTAAATTAGGATTCTTTCACGCATAAAGAAATTATTTTCCCGTCATTTTCAGTTTGAATTAAAGAAGGAGGAGCGCCTCTATCCAAAATCTGGGTGCCTTTAGTAACTTTCTCGAGTGCCTTCGTCACTTTTTAAGCTGATTTTTCCACAAATGTTTATTTCCAAAAAGCACATACAAACACATAAAATAACACAATAAATACAAAATTAAGCACTAATAAAACAGAGAATTGAGACAAATTAGACATAAAAATGTGTCTATCAACTGGCACGCAACAACCAACACTTTCAGATGATTTGAACAACCTCGTGCTGAACCGCAGAGCGGCTGCCTACGTACCCTCTCCGTAGCTCGAAGGGATCAAGCACGACCGTAGTTCGTCAAGTTAGGGATAAGCATCTTAAGCCTATTAAGGCAAAGACAACATCGATTAGGGCCAATCGTTTTGAAAGGATATGCTTAGGCATATACAATTCATGTCAAACTATTTCCAATATGATGTAGCAAGGCCAAAAGCCTAGCAAAGCCTAATCCGTATAGGCCAAGGGACTTTCGCAAGGTATGCACCAGCTTGTGCATAACTATCGCTACTTAGTATGCATAATGCATTCTCGAGTACGCAACATGGATGAATGATGCTTTCGCATAATTCATGCTTCATCGGTTAAGCTTCAAGCATATTGACGCTTATGCATCAAGTATGCACCAACGTACAGGCCACATCGCATATTACCGCTCATGCACATTCGACCAAAGCTCCCTCCCTATATATTTCTTAAGCGTATTTCCATATATTTGGAAAAAAAAAGGTAAGGGACATCCATCGACTGTATTTTTTAGTAGTGCATACTCAAGTACACGTCACAGATTAGTAAAGCTTCCTCGGGTACGCGTCCTCGGGTACACTTCACAACAATTGGGATGTTTGCTTGGTATGCATCCTCGGGTACGCTTCATCGATTTCCAACCAACGACTCCTCCCTTTTCACTTTAGAAAGAGAAGTTGAGAATAAGAAAATCGAACCCTGAATTAAAACTGGACGGAAAGAACAAGGTTTTAATGCAACACATGTGCATCATGCATATAAGCTTTTTGTATCATAAAGGCACCCAAAATTGTTAAAGGCACACAAACATTGATTTTCATTTTGTTTTATTGTTAGCACTTCTAGTGTATGATTTAATTTCTAACTTTAATAGGTTCAGTTAAGCCCGAGAAAATTTTAGGGTCTCACAAATGCGCAATGCTAGCAACAAATGGTTGAAGAACCATTATCAGCCGAACATCACTACTTATGCAACTGAGAGAAGTTCGGCTAATTATTGATAAACCATTATCAACCCAATGATGGTTTTGTTATAGTGGTAGGGTTTCATACTCTCAAACTTGTGAAGATTGATTTTAGATTTAATAAACTATTTTTTAAACTAGAAAATATACACAAAAGATGAAAATAATATTCGCAAATACTAAGGTTATGCATTTCATCATTAACCAATTAAAGTGATTCAATCTAATCGGTATTCTTTATATTTAAAGTGATTCTAATATATTGTAAAAATAGATTTTCTAACTAACAATTGTAAATCAAAAGCATAGAACATTAAAAACCCTAGTTTAAGCATGCTCTATCAAAAGAATCATAACTGCTTAATAAAAATCCTTAAATCAATTTTTAATCAAAGCAAATAATCATAAAAGAAATTGCAAAAATTAATTAAAATAGAAATATACCACTTTTCTTGGAACAATGGCTTCCTCCGTCGCCTCAGTAAAGGGGTTTATCTTCTCATATTAATCGGTTTCTCAAAATAATGATTCATGACTCAAAGTGTTTACAAATGATGAAAAAGAGTGAAAATAATGAAAAACAGGAAATTCGCAACATTTATAAGCGTTACAGACTCATAGTTACAGAGGGAAAAATATTTCACTGGAGATAAGCGTTGCAAATGAAGATAAATGTTGCAAAGTTAAAAGCTTTAGCAACAGAATCTTTAAATTTTTGGCCACGGAAACTTCAACCTTTTAGCAATGATTTCTTCATCTTCTTCATCACGAGCATTTTTTCTGGATTTTGATTCTTTCGTTTCTGGCCTCTCCAGCCCCCTCACAACTCTTATAATATATTCATATTTATACTGCAACATCCATAACTCTCCCAATTTCGTGAAGATCCTCCCATTAATGATACTCAAATTTTGGAAGATCGGCGATTGATTTTATTTCCTCTTCCACTGATTTTCTTCCAGCTCTTGATACTCTTTGATACTGTTTCTATTACAACTTGAAAAATATTCTCGACATTCCTAATCTTTTAAGGAGATGAGATTTTTATTATTACACTGATCAAAAATCCGAGAATATATTTCTTCCTTTTTTAACGCAACTGATTGATGATTCGGGTCTCCCTTGTTTCTAAAACTTCTTTTCTAGGGCACGAGTATATTCTGTCTTTAACAACCCAAAATCTCAGAAATTCTTGTAATACATACATCACAAGTCGAGAGAATAGGTTTCCCTCCAAATTTCTATTTTGAAAATGAGAGTGGGTGCCTTTATCCAAGCTTGGGGTTCCTTTATCAATTTTGTGGGTGCCTTTAGCAAAATTACTGGGTGCCTTTATCAATTTCCTTTAACACTTTTTAGCCAATTTTTTCACGATTATTTATTCTTCGAAAACACCTACCAAGTAAAGAAAATATCATTATTAATACAAAAATTGAATACTAACAATATAAATATGGGATCAAATAAGACATATAAATATGCCTATCACCTAACTTAACTACTTGGGGGTAATGCTAGCAAAATCAAAAAGTTCGGTTGTGCCCATGAGGCTTTAGAGTTATTGTGGACATGTCCAAGAAACTGAGAGTGAGGCTTGTGGATATTCCTGAGTTGAGTGTCTCGTATTAAACGGGATTTTAGGAATATGTTGACATAACTAATGAGACCCGCCATGGACGTTATGAGAAGCAAGCCATAAGGCTTATATGGGTGAGGCTCACACGTGCGAGACTAGTGGAATCTCATGCTCTAAATTTGCATGGTTGGGCTAGAAACTGCAGTTTTACTCTGTAGAGCAAAACATGAGTCACACTTCAGTAAAGAAGAACTGAACTAGTCGCGCTTTAGAGAAAATTAGAGATATTCACACTCTAGTAGAGCTGATCAAGACTAGTCGCGCTCTAATAGAGATGAGTTGAGTTAGTCACGCTCTAGTAGAGCTGAGTAAAACAAACTTGATTCGATCTAGTAGTACCTATCATGACTCTTTTGTCCTTAATTTTACGCATCAGAAAATCACCATCTAAAGAAGAAGAAAAAGAATCACTTATCACTTCTGGGAATGACTTCTCCTGGAGAAGCAGCAACATTTCTCCTTCCGAGTTCAGTTAGTGCACTATTATTTTTCTCGGATTTTTTTTTTGTAAAAATGTATTCATATGGAATACCTTAATACAAAATTATGATCTTTACTAGACACGGATGGTAAACATAGATTTATAAGAGGTCACTGTGTCACAAGAAAGATCAAATGAGTTAACTGTGTAGTTTACTGAAAACTTAGGTTATACACAATTATTAAAAGTTTACGACTATAGATATACGAAGTCGATCGACTTTTAAGTGATTATGCTGGGACATTTTTTTCAGCTATAAATAATAATTAAAACTTTTATTATTTATTAAGAATATAGTTTAAAAGAAGACTGTAATTTATTTATTTTTCATTTTGAACCTAGTGTAAGAATTATTATTGTTAATTACAACTAAAAACAACCGAAAATGCTAGATATTCCCATTTCCCCTTAAATCTTTCCCCTATGAGGTGTCGTTTTCCCATTAGTTAAGCATTCAGTCTCTTGTCCACTGCGGATACCAAAATATTCACCATTTACGAATAGAAAACTAAATAGGTGCCATGTTGGAGGGAAAATGAGAGAATTTTTTTGAAAAATATGTAGCAGCTTCGGATAACAACCTTATGAGGTTATAATTTTATTATGTTTAGATGATTAGACAAAGAAATACAATTTCTCTTCATCCTTATGTATATCTTTTTTTAATAGTATTATAGTCTCTAAATATTCTTTCTTTTACGAATATAGATAGACAATTAGAGGGTATTTGAATACCCCATCATAAGTGACTCTTCAACTTAAAATTCAAAGGTTATTTTAATAACTAAATTTTATTCCGACTTAATTTAGAAAGCTGATATAGGGGCTTCCATATCAATAGAGGGGCTCCTCTAATAAGATAAAATAGGGACATTATGAAGTAAAATTTAAAAATCCCTTATCCATAATATTTTCACAATACCCAAATCACCCTTCATTAATATGTTAATTACCTTAATTAGTGAAAATTTAATTAAGCTAATCATGGTTAATTAAACTTAATCTTTGACTAACACAAATTGAAATCAAATTTGTTTTTTTGTTGATTTGTGATTTGGGGATGAAAAAGATGAAATGTGAGAAAAAAATTTCATTTTTTTTTTAAACCCTAGTTTTTGATTCAATCAACCATAGTAACCATTTAGGTCTTTCTAGATTAAAATCTTGATCATTTTATGGCTCAAATTAGATGAAATCACGAATTGAAAGTTTGATTTTGTGTGATTCAGAGACAGTTACGGTTGGGTTTCATTACGAACCCAACCGTAACACCAAGAACACCGAAGAACACCTTCAGTTAGGGTTGGGTTTTGACTCCAAACCCAACCGTAACCTCAAGAACACTATGAACACCCTTTGAACACATAGTTACGGTTGGGTTTGGCTTAAAACCCAACCGTAACTCATCCTTTTTAGCATTGATTTTTAAGGTCAAATTTGAGTTTTAAAATCCAAATTTTGAAGTTATTCAACCATTTTAACTAGATTGTAGGTAAATTGGGTCATTCAAACACACAAAAACCGAAAAATCAACAAATTAGAGATTCCAAATTTTGAGTTATCAGTAGAATTTACGGTTGGGGTTTGGCTAAAAACCCAACCGTAACTAATTATGTTAGTTGCATGTTTCATGATATAGTTACGGTTGGGTTTTGCATTGAAACCCAACCGTAACTAATCTTTAAACCCCAATTGTAAAATTAGATAAATATATTTTGAGATTTTTTTCATTTCTATCTTGTAGAGAATTGAAAGACGGAGCTAACCCAAAAAAAATGAGGTCAATCGGACATCGTATGAAGGAGATGATCAAAACGGTGACATTTTTATTTGTATCCAGGAAGAATTACGGTTGGGTTGGCCAATAAACCCAACCGTAACTCTGAGCATTTTGGGCCTCAAGAGCCCAGAGTTACGGTTGGGTTTATTGGCCCAACCAAACCGTAATTCTTCCTGGATACAAATAAAAATGTCACCGTTTTGATCATAACTCCTTCATACGATGTCCGATTGACCTTATTTTTTTTGGATTAGCTCCGTCTTTCATTTCCCTACAAGATAGAAATGAAAAAAAATCTCAAAATATATTTATCTAATTTTACAATTGGGGTTTGAAGATTAGTTACGGTTGGGTTTGGTTGAAAACCTAACCGTAAATTTTAATTGAATCTTCATCTCCTACATTTGAATTTACGGTTGGGTTTGTTTAATAACCCAACCATAATATGAAGAACAAATTAGTTACGGTTGGGTTTGGTTGAAAACCCAACCGTAAATCTGGGCAAAAATGGTGTTCTTGGTATTACGGTTGGGTTCGACTTGAAACCCAACCGTAAGTTTCTCTGAACAACAAAAAATCAATCTTTCAAATCGTGATTTCATCAAATTAGTTAGTGTAATTTAGTTTTATCCGGATTGTCATCACTACTACTTTCTACACATTTATTAGTATTCTTCATCACGAAATTGGGAGTTTAATCGGCGATAAAATTTTGATTCGATTGAGAAATTTGATTAAAATGGAGAAGGAGAAGATATGGAGGAGATGGAAAATTTTTAATTAAAGGACAAATTTGTCTTTTTTTTATTAGGTAAAGGGTAAGATAAACATTTAACTTTACCCCTAGGACATCCCTTATCGTAAAATTGGGTCACCTCGCCTCAACTGGGAGCCCCTCTATTGATATGGGAGCCCCTATATCAGCCTTCTTAATTTAAAAGTTAAAAATAAAAAAATATCTTTTTATGGATTTAAGAAAAATTATTTTTAATTTATATTTCTGGAGAAGCACATGCATTTTTCTTCATGAACTTAGTGCACTTATTTTCCTCATAAAATTCTATACTCGTGGCCAAAGTACGCTGACTTGGTCGAATTATCTAAGGGGCAACATTGTTGATGTTAGCTTCTGATATCATCAATGGCCCTGAGAACTCACACGCCAATACAAGAAGAATAATCAACAGATCAAACACCATTTCAATTTGTGATATGGTATGAAACACATCATGCGTGTGTATTCTGTGTTCAGATTCAAAAGTGCTCAAATTTTCATAGAGAAAAGAGAGACAGAGAATCACGCACGTGCATCTCACACGCCCAACGCTCTTTTTTGAGTCCATCTGACTCACTCTCTCGTGCAACTTTGATTGATATGTTGACCATTGACTCAAACTAAAGACAAAACCAAAAAGCACCAACAGTTCAATACTAAAAAAACACACAAAACAATCAAATTAATTGAGTTTTCTCGTATTACAAGGTGAAAGGAGTGTCCTTATTAATGGACTAATCATTTAATTAAATAGGGGGTGGTGGTGGAGGAGAGGAAGTAAAAGTTAAAGAATATTTCATTCCTTCATCCGATGCATATCTTTGGAAGGGAGTCAGTCCGTCGTCCCCCCTTTGCACGTGAGGGTTGCTATTTAAGGGTAATATAATGTGAAAACTTGGCCGACTTCCGTTGGATAGGCAGAGGGCATGTGACCCTTCTTGTCATCCGAGGTCTTCTTTTTATTTTAACCGGTATATGTTACTAGGATTTAGTGGTAAAATCGTTCGGTGATTATATTAACTTTTATCATATTTATTTAGAGTAATTTATCTGAAGTTAATTCGTGCTAAGTCAGATATCTATTGGATCATTTGTTTTTAAATTTTTTTATTATTTAATTTGCACACTGACTCAGCTCATATAATTTTTCCGAACTATTTGAGTTAGATAATAAATATTATTATCCACCTGACTCTCTGGATACATATCTAATTGGAACAACTTTTTTTTATATAGCTCTATAATTTTATTATTTATAAATAAAATATAAATTATATTCAAAAAAATCAGATTCAAACGAATCGGTTAAAACTTTACAAACAAATAATTTATTTGTAAAGTTTTAAAAATACCAAGGATACTATAAACAAACAAGTTTAGAAGTACTATTTAATAGGGGTCAAGAAAAAAGTTAAGAACTATCACGTCAAAATTAAGCTGAGAACAGTACAAGATAGGGGGACACAAAACTTAAAAATTGCAACTATAGACCGGCGTGACTTTAACTTGATAGGGACACAAATTAAGAAAAAAAGATACAAAGATATGGGGGTGGGCTACTTAAATTTGATGAGATAGGTGCTTTATGCAGTCATCTTTGACTCGTGATTTTAGTAATCTTGTACGTGCCTCGTTGCCAAAATTAAAACTGCTAGAGATAGAATATTTAGATCACGTAAGACACGTCCTAGCTAGGGTAAAATTGTGTAGTGACCAAGTAGTCAAAACTGCACTTTGCACATCTATCTAATCTAGGCTCGTGCCATAAATAGATGTGATGAGTGCCATTTTGGAGCCATGTGGTCGTTTCCAATTTCAGTTTCGCTGCATAATCTGCTTTGGATTCTGTCCAATCGCGTTGATTAGTAGTACAAAATATTTAATGTGTCAAAACTAGAATACTATTTGCCTATCTGGCCTTCCATTCTTTAATACTACTATTAATTCGAATTATGGACCACAGAGGACACTACAGTTAACTATCCACCGGCTTCTCTTTTTGTAGTCGAAAGTGCATTATGCATAGTTTGCATTTCTATCTCTAGTCTTGGCTCATGCCGTAAACAAATGTGATCAATGCCATTCTGGGACCGTGTAATACTGTAGCTGTTTTCAGTTTCATCTGTAAAAAATCTTCTATAGATTCCTCGATATGGTATTTACTTCTCACATCAAATCGAACATTTTGATTGTGTAAATATTACCGACCCGACCATGGAGAGTCCAGGCAGGGGTATGGTCCAAATATAAACCAATGCTTCTGGACCCTTGAATTACCAGAGGTGGACCCTTTAAGATATGAGTAAGGCTTTTAATCCAGCCATCAACGGTTAGATATGATTGGTCCACAGTTAGTGTTTTAGTATTATTACTAGGTAAATAATGGGATTCAAAACAAGAAAACTATTTGGACTCCAGTTTTAAATACTGCTATGGTTGCATTAATCATTTGGCCATCAAGCGGTTTACACTCAGAACTAATCACTATGGAGTATGGACCGCAGAGCAGCACCCTACAGGCCTACAGTTATGGCAAAACCCTTGCATACTAGTTTTGGAGGTAGAACCGTAGAAGGATATGAGCTTAATAGATGCAAGAGAAAATAAGCACCAAGTTCGAAGCATGGAGATGATCAAAATTAATATTAGCGTATGTTCCAAATGCATGTTTTTACCAAAACCAGATGATTAAAAAAATGACAGTCCCCATTTTTAAGCTAATTAGTGGGAGTAGTTGGATATGTTACCATTTTTGATACCTCGAAACCCGGTTTTCTTCTACATGTTCTCTGGTCTTGCTTTTCTTTAACCATTTTTAGTGGTTTAATGCACACCGGATGGGGAGAAAGAAATATGGCGTAAAAAATCGTTACGGCATTGCTCAAACATTTTTAGTTTAACAATATCACAAAATTCACACATAGTTATATGTATTTTGTAAGTTTTATACTGTTAGGAAATATTTTAAAACACATACATAATAAAAATAAATATAATTATCAAATTTATATATTTTTATATTAAAATTTAACAAATAAAAAATAATTAAAAATAATAATTTTAGAACTTTTTGTTGTTTAATAAAATAACTCGACTTATGTAAAATAAAGTTTAAAATAATTAGCTGAACTTTAACTCAAATTTTAAAATAAAATTTTGGCACGGCCTCACAACACAGATGTACACACTTACACACTGGGCAGTTTAATGTGGTGACCCACAAGGCCTAAAATATACGATCACGTGGCGTTCTGAATGTGGATGCTATCAATGAAAAAGAAAAAGAAAAAGAACTAATTGAACTTACTATGGAGGTGCAGTTTGGTAGTGAATTTGATTGTGCAAACAAGGTCACAGTCAAGAGAGGAAGAAGAAGTAACAATCATATCATCACTTAGGGAGAAGAATCAGAATTAAAAAAACGAAAAAAAATTAAAATTTCTTGGGCAGCACCCATAAACTTAAGTAAATTACTTTAAGTGTTTGTAAGCTCTTGAGCCAAGGTGACGAATGAGACCCAATTGTTTAAGGTTTTAGGGCATGGGAGACATGGAAACACCACCCACGTTCTCTCCTCCTATTTACTCTCCTCCCTCTCCCTCTCCCTCTCCCTCTCCTCCTCCTCTCAGTATATATATATATCATCACTAGGAGAGGAATAAATATATTTTCCGCTTTCTTCTCTTGTGACACTCCATAAATACTTCCTACTATTCCCCACCCTAATCCTCTTCTCTTCTCTTCTCTCACTGTCTTAGTCCTGTTTCCTCCTCTATTAATACTACCCTGAGTTTGGGCAGTGGCCTTCCACTAGTCATATTTCCATTGCTCCGGACTAACCAATCATCCATATCATGGTGAGTTTTGTTTAGTTAATTACGTACCAAAATATAGAATTTATGTTGTTAGTCTTGGTTTGAAGTAAATTTTGTTTTAATGGATGTTTCCAATAATCATTTATGTGTATACAGGGAATTCAGAAGCCAGCATGGCTGGAAGCACTATACACACAGAAGTTCTTTGCAGGATGTCCAACACATGAAACAGCAAAGAAAAATGAGAAGAATGTGTTTTGTTTGGATTGTTGTACTAGTATTTGCCCACATTGTTTACCTTCTCATCGTTACCATCGGCTAGTTCAGATTCGTCGTTATGTTTATCACGACGTCGTTAGACTGGAAGACCTTGAGAAACTTATTGATTGCTCTAGTGTTCAGGTTGATACATTTTAAACTACGTACTGATATTTTTTAAGAATATGCATTTTCTTAAGAATTTTCATACTGATATTTTTTTCTTTTTTGTGGGTTATAGTCTTATACCATTAACAGTTCAAAGGTGGTGTTCATCAAGAAGAGACCTCAAAGTAGACAGTTTAAAGGCTCTGGAAACTTCTGTACTTCCTGTGATAGAAGCTTACAAGAACCTTTTGTTCACTGTTCTCTCGGTTGCAAGGTAAAAAAAAGATCCATCAAACTCCAAATATTTATTTATTTTCCAATTTTGATTGTTAAAGAGTTCATGATATCAATTCTCAATAACAATAGCGAGTGTCATAAGTCCTGAGGTTCAGACTTGGCTACATCCTAACGGAACAATTTTATTTTTATACACAAAACTAAAATTGGCAATTTAATTAAAACAGCCCTTCAAATTTTGAAAACTCTTCTCATTAATAATCAGTTTAAATTTAAATATACACCGTACGTGTAACTCTAATGTGTGCAACTCTACTGATGTAATTATTAACAGGTGGATTATCTATTGAAGCATAAGAAGAGTCTATCTCCCTACTTAAGGATTTGTCACTCATTACACCTTAGTCCAGATTTTCTCATCCCACAAGATACCGGAGACTGCTGCTATGATGAAGACGAAGAAATGACAAATTCGACGATTGTAGATTACGAAGAACCGATGAGTTCATCGTCCGGTTCGGAGAACATGAGTATGATGATATGTACTGAATTTGTTAGAAAGAAAAGAAGTGGTTTATATGTATGTGGAAGATCAGCTAACATTAGTAATAGCGATTCAAGTAATGAAGATATGGCTACAAGTATGAGTAGAAGAAAAGGAATTCCTCAAAGATCTCCTCTATGTTAGCAACAACAACATGAACATTTTTACCCCCACCACAATATGTTTCTCTTTTTGCTCTTCTAAATTGAAATTAATAATTAATTAATTAACTTCTAATTAATACCTTAAAAATCTTACTGTTTTCTTGGCTTTTTATTTTAATAATGATTAATCACCCCATGTCGTGGATTTTTTGTCTTAATGGAATCACGTGATTCACAATTCCAAGTTATTGTTTGTGGTTTGTACATTTTTTTCTTCTTGATTTCCAACAAAAAGGATTAGTTAAAGTCATGAATTAGAGAGCCTTGTTTTGCTCTCATTAGTTGTTGATTAATCTCTATATAGGTACAAAATGGGTGCTATACTCAAGAACCTCTGTGGACTGTGGCCATGTTACACTGGTAGTCTAGTACAATTGTCCAACTAGAAGAAATGAGATTATGAGAGAGAACTTTCAAACAGAAAAGATAGGACAACCAGGATTCTCGTTCTCAAATTCTTAATTTGGGATAACTAGTTGATGGATTCGGTTACGATAGGAATAGGGCGCATATTTGGAATATGCGCCCCCACCTCTTCATGCGCCACATGGTTACTGCAACTAGCCCCAGATCAGGTAAAACAGTTTGGAAAATTAAAATGTAATCATCTCATTGAACTAAAACTTCTGAACATCCAACTGAATGAAAATGATGGTATTCGAAATATATGATCAATGTGTTACCAAATTAGAAAATAGAGAAAAAGATCGTACAAGAGAGAATTTTATTCATACAGAGTTTAAATGGTGTCTAAAATATGTAAACGTTGATCTTAAATGCATAGACATCTTAATAATTAAATTTTAGGTTTATAACACTATTCTGGATGATCACTATGGTTAAGTCATTACAAACACATCAGGAAAATTTAAAAGAGCACACCTGAAAAATATGTAAACAAAGACTTGAAACAATGTTGGACATACAAATGTTGCCTCGTTAAAAATTTGACAAGGAAAATCCAGTGGGACAAAACCTCGACGAAGGAAAAAGAGTACAAGGCGACAAGTTCAGTAAATGTATCTTTGATGATGGTGCTCCCCCCTGATAACTACTTTAATCAAATGTTGGCTTGCAAATCTTTGTGACGAGACTTTCCAATTTTGAGAACGAATTTCTTGAATGTTGAAGATTACAATGCTTTCATGGATGCTAGTTGATGAAGTCTTCTTTAGTGTTGTACAATGGTTTTGTCTTAGAATAATACTTTTATAAAGTCTGCATTCTTCTTTAGCACTTTGAGGACTTGTGTCATGAACTACTAGCTTCTCGAGAGTAGTTGATCTAGTTTCTTCAAAAAAAGTTACAAAAAATACGAATACATTGCCATACTTGAACAAAAACCGTACTTGTGATTAAAACTTATGTGGTTTGGAAGGACATCCAATTATCCAAATTCGTAGGAGATGGTTATGTTGATTAGTCCAATCAAATATAGGCATCCACTTAGTAATTAACCGAAATTATACAATAACTCCGCTTGGATGAGCACCTTGTTGAATAAATTGCCTCACTAAAACCTTGTCAGCAAAACCCAATGAGAAAAAATCTGGATAAAGGAAAAAGAGTACAATATCAACAATTTGAAATTAAACGTCAGTGAGATGTTTCCTCGTTTAAACCTTGTCAGGAAAAGAATGTGATGCAAAACCTGAAACGAAGGAAAAAAAATACAAATTTTAACGTATTTGTGGATGATAACTCAACTACATGATCAGTTTAGAAAATGAGTATCAAAACAAAATTTATAGTTTTGTTAACAAATGTGATGCAAAACCTGAAACGAAGGAAAAAGAGTACAAATTTTGACGTATTTGTGGATGATAACTCAACTACATGATCAGTTTAGAAAATGAGCATCAAAACAAAATTTATAGTTTTGTTAACAAACAAGTTTTATGCTAGCATAATTCTGAAAGCGCAGATCAAAAAAAAAAAAAAAAAAAAATTATGCTGCTTAAACATGGATTTTAGTGTTTTTAAGGACTTTTCAAGACACCTATAAAGTCGATATCTCACCTAATCTGGATTTTGGTATTTTATAAAACTTTTTTTTAAAAACAATTAAAGGAATGTTAGAATTGATATAATCGAGTCAGATGGCTGCTTGAATATAATTTGAATCCTCAAAGGTTTACAAATTTGAATATGTTCTCCGACCATATTTATTGTGTGAATGCAATAAGAGTCCTTCAAGGACTACCACGCCAAATGCATCATACAGGTTGAACAAAGTATTATTGAACTAGTAAAAAAAATAATGAAACCCTCAAAATATTTTTACAACAATCATATTTTTCATATAACACATGTAGACTACCCAACCTATAATTTTCAGAATTCAGACTTGCATGTTTAAGGTGTTAAGTCTTTGATCCAATATTGTGATATTCAATAGATTTCAATTCAACATAATTTGGATCTTGTGTCTACCAATCACATTTGTCGAGATTCCTCTGCAAAGGGGTTCATAGATACCATCATTTATTATTTCAGAAGCTACTATAAATGAATATTCAACTATCATTAGTTTATAACGATCCCACATAATTCTCTAGTGTATTCATATTTGTAAAAATTCAACATTTACTGGTACCAGTTCCTACAGGCGTTATAATCTCCCCATCTTCAAACGTAGAGATATTAATTTTGAGAATGTGAATTGTAATAAGGTACACTCTATTAGAGTACTTGTAGCATGACTAAAAATGCTACATGCTTGTTATATGTGATTGGATTTGCCTTTTCAGACGACATAAGCTTATAGAAAAGCTAAATGAGATTTTTTCAACGCCTAACTGATGGAAACCTTTTTTGGTTTGATCATGATGGGAGTGGAATTGATATAATTTTTAAGTTAATTAACACCAACCTCTTATAGTGTGTAGTCTCCCCCTGATTATGACGGAAATATTTTTATCTCATATACGAAAATAAATTTCCTACGGTATTATCCAATTAATTCGTGGACATATACTCATAACAATATCTGGAGTTTAACAACACCGGGTTGGACCATATATACTGACTTTAAGAGTCATAAAAAAATGTTCTAAATAAAATAAAAGTGTAGTCTACTTGACATACAAATTTAACACCAACCATGTATTTTATTAGTTACATCCAAAAATAAATAAATATGCAAATGATAAAATCTCCAGTAATTTTGTGACTTGTAGGGCCGATGAGATAATCATTCATCTTTAGAATGAAATTATGGACACATTTCTTTATCAAAAGAATTATATCTCAAGATTAATTAAATCACTATAAGGACTAATAATATAGGATAACAAGCCGTGTGTGCACCATTTGACTTTCATGTCTTACTATATTCTGACTACAAGTAGAACGATTCCAAATTTTAGAAATTAGTACACGAGAAAAATTGCTCAACATCTCTCAAGAATGCATCAATTCCGCTTTTAATTTGTATTTACAATTACTAATAACATAATAACAATATCTCATCTTTCTTGGATCGATAAAGAATAACAATTTCAAATGGTTTATATAATTCTTATTTAGAAATAAAAAAATAATTATATACTGTTATTTTTTCTTTTTGGAGAAAATCCAATTTGTGGTTGAAGGGTGGTTTCTTTGAAGAAATATAAACCGACGGTTTATTATTAGATAAAATCACATACGAGTTTGATTTAAGCAATCATATTCTTCAGATTGACGATTTATAACACTATATTGGCAATAAATTAGAAATATACCAATTTATTTTCTCCCATCTTAAGGAAAGGACGGAGAAAAACCAATACCAATTGATTTAAATGATTTATCAAAATCATATCAATAAACATAAAATAAAATACCGTTTTAATCATCGCATATGCAAAATCTATTTTATGGTTGACGAATGTTTTTTTTTTGCAGATTAAAATAGAAACCGTATATCAAAATCACATTACCTTCATCTAGGAATAAAAATACTAAATTTAATTGGATGTAGGTTAATGAACCATGTATGTGATTAGTTATAATAGAGATAATCAAATCACAATAAAACCAAATTTTAGTAAGTACGGTTTTATTAGAAGAATATAAACTGTAAATCCTCTTTCTATTTCTTTCTCTATATAAAATAACAGAAGAAAAAAATTTTAAATTTATTCAAATTTAATTACCAAAAAAAATAAAAAATATAAATACATAGTTTTAATATTACCTCCGTTTCTAGAAAAGTGTTACTATCACTTTTTTATTTTTATCTAAAAATAGACCAAATCAAAAAAGTAATAATAATTTTTTTCTAGAAACGAAAGGAATATAAAATAAACATGTTAAAAGTTTGATAGATAACAATAGAAAAACCCATGAAGTATAAAATAAACATGTTAGAAATTTGATAGATAACAATAGAAGAACCCTTGAAGCTGCATGGCATGACAATTTGTAGCATGTATGTGCATCACCAATCACCCCATTCGCATGTGATTTCTGTTATTAATGACCAGTTACTTGGTACTTATGGCTAACTACTAACCCAACCAAATTAATCTACACAAAAGACAAAAAATAGCATTAGCTAAAGATATAAAAAATCAATCCAATACATACCGATGAACCGAGTTCATCATGTACAAGATGGTATACATGAAAATAAAAAAGGTTGACAAGTATATCAATAACGATTTAAATAGCAAAAGATAAAGAGTAGATTTCTCTTAGTCCGAGTATTGTATTTGGGTCGACTACTTCCAAGAAAAACGCAACACGTCAAATTAATCCAATAATCAGGTTCGATAACTAGCTTTCCTATTAATTTCTCCTATCTTCCATTTTGATATGATCCATTTTGGTATGGTCATGCATGATGCTTAGTGTAGAGGTGCTGATCACATATTACGAAATTAGAAAATAGTGAAGGATACATAAAATAAAGAGAATTCTATTCGCATATGTGTTAAATATAAAAGTTTAATTCTCTATTTATATCAATAACAGATTTGGTGTGATTAAAATATGCAGACTCTAATGTTAAACACGAAGATCTCGGAGTAATTAAATTTTAGGTTTATAACATAATGTACTATGTTAATTTTTTTTATAAAGCATAATTATTATATTTAATGAGATTTAACAAACACCAAAGTCTACCTCCCGTCATATTATAATTAATATTAATTGGCAAAGATAAAACAATTTTTTTTCCTATGAAAAAGTTCACCGGTTCAACCTACCTTTCTGTCTCATTCTCTCAGTTCTCCCCCCTTCATCTGAGATCTTTTGAGAATATGACGTTGGAGAGCTCTGCTAATGGACAGTTTTTGTAATCTTAATGAATGAATCTTCCGTTAACGAACGTCGCGGTTGACGTATGATTCTACTGATACAATTTTGAAGACGCCGTACTTATTAGTGATAGAAAAGGAACTCCTTCGCTTTACCATTGTCCTCCGTGCTTGGCTAGCTTGCTGTGAATCCCTTCCACTTAGTTCTCTTATAGAGTCCAAGTGGTTAGGCGCCATAATTTTTATTTTGGTACATGAGAGTAAATTTATTTATTTCACTAATATAATTTGATCAAATACATCAAAGATGAAAACCGTGAAAAAAAAACATACTTGTGCTATTTTCTTGATTATTTATTTCAGACAAGATTTTCTTTTTAATATGCAAGAAATCTATCAAAGATAATTATTACATTGTTTCGTCCTCCTGAATACACAACTGTATCCAGAGAGGGATTTCATCAAACCACTCTGTCCCACTGCTTAAAGCAATACATATTTGGTTAGAATATCCGCTACATGATTACAGTCTCGATGCTCATGATTGCACATCCATTTATCTAAACTTCCATTTAGTGAAGAAATGACATTCACACAATCTCTCTCCAAGTGCAGATTTCTGATTGCCTTTTTCTCTGCCCATAAGATCGCCTCCAATGACGCTTTAGCCTCAGCTTGTTCTGAGTCTACTGCCTTTGAGTGGCAACATCTAACTCCATTGTAATGTCCTGTAAAATTATGTAAGATTATTCCACATCTCGCATCCTAGTAGCTAGTTTAAATGTTGCATCAAAGTTCAGTTTGACAAATGGGCTATAGGGACACTTCCATATTCGAATGTTTTCCTAATAAATGGATCTACAATACCATGAACTTGCAAATTAATTCTGGTCTATTCCTGCTTATTCTTGGTAATCATATGGACCACCTGATTTATCCATGGTCGCACATTCTCAAAAACACACAAACATCTCATTTTTCACAAATGCCATAAAATAAATCCAAACCAGTCATATAAGTTACTACCCTGTACATATGCATATTAATGGACTGAAACATGCTTATCAACCAATATTTAAACACCACGTTAGACAAGTTCTGATTGAAATTATGGTTAACAGAATGCAAACTTGTTTAGCAACAATACAATCACTGAAGACGTGTTGCATATTGTCTGTTCCACTGGGACAAAAAGGATATTGTGTACCTATATTATGGAAAAATCTGCCGATCCTATCAGTGGTACGAAGTCAATCATTTAAACATTTTCCAAGAAAACGTAAATTTTTAGGTGGCAATTTTATTTTCTAGAAATGACTCCACTGGACATGTTGATGGTTAATTATTCCATTTGTTGGATTTGTGTAATTCATAATAGCTCTATAAGCCGACTTCATTGTAAAAACCCCATTTGAACTAGGTTGCCATCTTAAATGATCTTCACAAACGAAAGGAAATCCTAATGTCCATAATTCTTTCAATAATAGAGTTATCAAATAAAGCTGTAAGAACCTACACATTCCAAAACTTAGAATCACTGTCAATTAACTGTCTAACATTAATCATATTGGGAGAGGGAAAATCAGCATTAAGAGTGTTAGGGATATATGGAACCCATATATATTTACAAATGTAGATAGTCACCATTACGTACCTCCCAACATGCATATTGCTTGACAATATCTAAACATGTAAACAACCCTTTCCAAACCCAAGAACCATCATTAGATACAATATCTGTTAGGGGATTAGAGTCATGAAAATACATACCTTTGAGCACTTGGACCCACAACGCATTAGGTGAATGAACAATTTTCCAAGCCAACTTAGCAAACAAAGCTTTATTCAATATGTCAGATTGTTTAGTATTCATACACCACCATCTTTAAATTGAGCAAGTTTCTCCCATTTTTTGAGAAAAACTCCACTTTTATCCCTTTTTTTTTGTTCCACTAGAATCTTATCTGGATTGAGTCCTTCTTATCAGTCAAATTTTTAGGCGTTCGAAAAACAACCATGTGATGAGTTGTTAAACTTCCAAAGACCGAGGGCAAAGACTGTCCTACAAGGATGGTTCAGAAATTTTGATTTCCAACATGCTAATCTATCTTTATACTTATCCAGAAGTAAATAAAACGATTGTAGTTTACTTCTTTGCAATAGTTTAGATACCTCTAAGTATTTATCGTTCAAATCTAAATTTTTAATGTTAAGTATGAAAGGTATCTAATTCTTAGTTTGATTACTTACCTCTTTGCCGAATGCCATACCAGATATTTGAAAATTAACTAACTGACCACTATACTTACTGAATTGTTAAATGATTGTGGCCAAGTGTCTATCCTCGTTGTTATTAGTTTTCGCAAAACTAAGGCACTGCTACAAAAAAAAAGGTGATAAACATGGGACAGTAGCTAGTAGATTTAATTCCATGAATCAAATTATCATTTTCAGCTTTGAGTAAAGCTCTAGAAAGGAATTCCATACAAAAAATAAAGATGTAAGGGGATACGGCATACCCTTGCCTAAGAACCCTTTGAGGTTTAAAGCGATCACCAGGTGAACCATTTAAAAAAATAGAGGAAGAAACAATATTAATACATTATACTCGATAAAGTTATAAAACTCATTAAAGAAACCAAGTTTTTAAAAATATTTTGGCAAAAAAACACCACTAAATTATATCAACCGCATCCAACTAGATTTTGAGTTATTATTTCTCATAATATCATCAAGTTCATGTGCTACTATAATATTATCATGTATACATTTACTTAGATATAAAAGTAGTTTGAAACGGAGTGATACTTTTTTCTAAAATAGACCTAAATCTAGTTGCTATCAGTTTTGAAATAATCTTAACACTTTTGTTGCACAAACTAATTGTCCTGAAGTCAACTCATTTTAGGACAATTATTCTTGTGGATCAAAAAAATAAAACTATGACTTATTTTTCTGAGGATATGACCAGAGTGAAAGAATGCTTACACACCATCTATACAAGATCCTTCTCCACAGTGTCCCACATGACTTGATAAAAACCAGGAGGGAAGCCATCATGACCAGGGTGGTCCATGGCTTCATATCAAACATCACTTTTTTATTTCCTCCATAGAAATCATACACATCATTCTAGCGTTGTCATCATCAGAAATACAAGGTTTTATATAATCAAGATAAGGATTAGTGACAATGGGATTAAAAGTTCTACTCATATTCAGTTATGAGACTTAATTTCAAGAGCAATATCATTCATATCAGTCAACCATACACCCATTACGTTATGCTTAATATCAATTTGTGTTTTTTTCCTTTTAAAATTTGCCTTATGATGAAAATAATAAGTGTTTTATCACCCATAAAAAGATCCTCTTACTTGCCTCTTTGTTTCCAAAGATCAGACTTGACATCATATCAAAAGTTTAATTTTTGTTTCAATTAATCAATAGTGGTATTATTATGACTATTACCGGTATTAGCTACGACTTTTTATTTGAGATTTTATCCTAGATATCTGAACAAAAATGTTTTCCAAAAGGCTCATAATTCCAATATTTAAGAATTTGTTTGGAATTAAACAAGATTTTAGTCAACCTAAAAGCAACAGATCCATTAAGCTGGGAATTCCAGCTATTTACATCTAGCATCTCTAAACTACATTATATTCAACCTAAAAGGTTTATAAGGAGCAACCTCTTTTCTACAAGTAGCTAACATAATTGGGCAGTGATCACTAGCAAAAGGTATGAGATGGTAGGTTACAACATTAGGGAAGTGATCAATCCACCTAAGATTAGCTATGGTTCTGTCTAATCTCTCAAGGGTGAGTTCATGTCCCTGTCTCCTGTTGGTCCAAGTAAATAGGTTGTCAATATAAGGTAGACTATGAAGATCATTACTGTCCACAAGATAATTAGAACCATCGACTTGAGCTTGACGAAGCAAGTTACCACCTTCTTTAATTAATCTATAATGTTATTTCGTGGGAAAATCCAAGTGTGAGTGCCAAATGACCCTCCATTTCACATTAAGGTCATATGTACATTCACGTGCAATTTTCTTAATTATTTATCTCAAACATTATTTAAATTTAGTCGTTTACATGGGCGAAACTAAGTGTGAGTATAAAGTGGTGTTCTGACTCACATTAAGAGCAAATGTGTGTACTTGTTCATTAATTTTTGATTAACTTGAGTAAGATTATCTTAATCTTTTATTTTTTATTAGTTTTTTGGAAAAATCTATGTATGGGTACAAAATGGTCTTCCATCTCAAATTAAGGTTCTATACATAAATTTGTATAGAAAAGGAACCTTAAATTTCTTACAGTCCGTGCTAAGTACATATATGATCATAATTTCACTAATTTTTTTTCATCACATATGAACAAATTTGTAGATTATTAGTTTAATCTTATTATTTTTTCTGATTTCAAATTTGAACCTAAAACTGCCCTAAACTCCAACTTTAAACCCATAATCATCTAATATTATTAGGTGATATCTTTCATGCTTAAAATTTACCTTAATTCCTTTCCACATTCTAGCATTGCCATAAACTTTAGCGTTGAACCATAGTCACAAAAGAATATTAGGTGGTATTTTTTATGCCTAAAATATCTTTGTCTCACGTGTTCCAAAGTTTCTACAACCGTTATCAAACTAATGTAAATAGAAATATCTATACAATCCCTAAAATCACAACACAAAAGAATTTTTAAACAATCGGTAGTAATACCAAATAAGGGTGAATCCAGCTTTAGTCCAGCTTGCTCCCAAGTCCGATTATAGTTTTTTTTTTTAGTACAAATCGGTTTACGGTCCCATATTATATCCCTAACATGGAAAGTGATTTTTTTTGGTCCCTTTCCTACATTCCTGGACTGCCCCTCTGATACCAAACTCGCGTTAAAGCTATCTAAACTCAATTCGTAAAGTACATATAAAAAAAAAAGATGTATAGTTGATTAAGAGCACAAGGCCTACTGAAAAGACCATTGATGATCTATCCCTGACCTGTGGGCCTCTGAAAAGACCAAAACCCTAATTCCTCAGCTTACTTTAATATAAATTATTCTGTTTTTTTTTCTTTCTTTTGGTACCTCCACCTCCATATTGAATCTCTCGGCCATTTGTGATTACAGACCAGAGCTTCTAATTCTAGAGGTTTTAATCATGGCAGAACAGGTTCATATCTAACCTCCACAATTATTTTGGATTATATATATGAATGTTTATCAATCTGATGTTTATTTTTCTCTGTTGTTAGTTTAGACTGAGAAGGCTTTTCTCAAGCAACCCAAGGTATTTATATGGTAAGTAAGTGTTTTTATGATAAAGCTTTGGTTTTTCTCTGCATTTTTCAGTTATTGATTTGTGGGGCGATGATTTTTTTCTTACTTAGTTATATTTTTTAAAAATTTGCAGCTCAAAAATATCTGGAAAGGGTAAGAGGCCTGGGAAGGGTGGAAACCATTTCTATAAGAATGTTGGATTGGGATTTAAGATACCCAGAGAAGCAATTGAAGGTTTGATCATTGATTTTTAGCGTTTTTTGTTTTTATACTGTAGTTAACAAGTGTGATTGATTCTGTTCACTGTGTAATTTTTTTTAGTTTAGTATTGTAATCAACAACTGTGATTGATTCTGGAAAGTGCGTAATTAGTTTGTTTAGTAGTTGGATTAGTATACTAAGTTTAAACTTGTATTGAACATAGGCACTATTTCATCAACCAACTTATCATGACATTTTCGTAGTTTGTTGATCATTAAAGTATGTGTTAGTTGCTTCAAACATTAAGTGGCTAATCCACATTTAGGTGTCTTGTGGCATTTCCTTACTCCTATTGTGGATTACTCTTTTCTCGAACCTTTGAAAATATACCCAGTTTGGCAGTGGTCTCCATTTGCGTGTTCAGGCATTGTCAGGGCTAAATGGAATGTCTTCCTAATATATTACATGGACGATTTGAAACATTACTTTGAATGGTAGTTATTGGGTATCGAAGAGTTAAATTTTGAACGTCATCGATGCTTCTGATATTTTCCTCCAAAGGGACACTTGCGTTCTTTGGGTTTAACTTTAAGTTATACATGGAAGATAACCTAGTATTTGTGCTTCCTGCTTGGTATTATCGGCTGGTGGGGAAGTCGATATACCCAGTTGCTTCTGACATCTATTTTGTCTGTTGCGGGTGTAGTAGGCCTGATCAAGTGATCATGTAAAAATCAGGAAGCTTACTAGGATGTAGACTTGTAGTTCATTGTGATGTGCCCTATCTTGATATAGTTCACTAGAATGTAGTTTGTCTGGCATCTCCAACATATTGATTAGCGTTTTATCCGTGTAGTTCATTTTGTGGGTCATAAAAAACTAAACATCTTAAGAGATATTTTCCATTCACCAACTAGTCGAGTGTACAAGTATTGATTATAGACCACAATCATTATATTATACCCAATCAGATATGATGAATTTATTTGCTTCTATAGGTATTTTATTAAGTATTAAGGGAAGGAAAGCATTTTAATATTATACCAGGACTACAACGACTTAATCCATTTGCTTGCGTCATATATTTATGAATTAGTATCTAAAAGTTTCATATGCTTGGCACATCTGCATGACCATTAATGATGTTTATTTGGTGTTGGATATAAACACCGTTAAAACAAGAGATCTGTTTTCGTGACTATGAGCTTTTAGTAAATATATACGAATAACTTTGTATGCAGGTACATATATTGATAAGAAATGTCCATTTACTGGCGATGTTTCTATCAGAGGCCGTATCCTAGCTGGTACCTGTCACAGTGCCAAGATGGTGAGGACCATTATTGTCCTCCGCAATTACCTGCACTATGTCAAGAAATACCAGATGTAAGAACCAGTTTAGAAGAGGTTCTATCGAATCAGTTGACCTATTTTTCGTTAATTGTTGACGCTCGAAAATCTTATCTGTTTCTGTTGTTTGCCCTAATCTTTTTCTAGATACGAGAAGAGGCATTCAAACATACCTGCACATATTTCCCCATGCTTTCGTGTTAAAGAAGGAGATCATGTTATCATTGGCCAATGCAGGTAAATGACTAAAACGAAGGATTCTCCCTTCCCTTTTGCTACTCTTAATGTCTTTTGTGTTCGTTCTTTGCGTAGTTACTGAAATGTATGTATTATTTTTCTTGCCTGTTTCCAGACCGTTGTCGAAGACAGTGAGGTTTAACGTTTTGAAGGTCATCCCAGCAGGGTCTTCAACTGGTGGTGGAAAGAAGGCCTTTACAGCAATTTGAGGTGTTTTTTGCAAATTGAGAGGGGTACCTGTAGGTCAGAAAGAGCTGATTTAGCTAGATATTATGGTTTGGCTGTGTCAAAACAGTATCCAATACATAATCTCTGTTTGGCATTCACATTCTTTTGGTTATATTATTTTTTATAATAGAGTTGTGAGTATTATTGAAATTGTTCGTTGCCATAACAAGTTTATCGTTCTTGTTATTTTCTTCTCTTCGACGAATCGTGTTTTGGAAGTTACTTACTCTGACGATTCCTGATCTAATGCATTAGTGCTGGATGCCAAGATTACCATTCTGTTAATAAGTACAATTTTTATAACTCAAGTTTGAGAATGGGTGTGAGATCTAGCTTGATAACATAAGGGTATCGTATCATATACAATTTGCTACTACATTTTAGAAAAAAATAAAACAGAGCAATAACCTTGTTTTTATTTTAGTGAAATAGCAATCTCGTGCCTGAGAGACTTACATAGCTGAACTCAGTTATTCAGAGAAAGGGATATTCATGCTCAGGATGAAATAAATTGATCCTACCAGAAATACAAGGATATAAAACCTAGAGTTACCTCTAACATATATCACTTTTACCCCATTTCGCGGATTACTTCAGGGACTAGACTGTAAACAAAATTTGGGTAGTCGGAACATATCAAATGGTTCAATTCAAGGACTATGAAATGACTGACTTCTTTTCTGGAATGAAGGAACTGGGGCTGCCCTTAGGCATCTGTTGGCTGTCCAAATCATGTAAAATGAGTGGCTGTGATAGACCTTCCAAAGATGATGAGATAAAACTTGACCCAAACAAACCAACTGTTATGCCTTTCATAGACATCTCTCGTACAGATAAACCATCTCCTGAATGTCTCTCCTCGCAGCTACCGCATCCTCATATCCTCTTCTTCCCAAACCCAACCAGCCTACTACTTCCTCTACTTCATGGATATCTTGCAAACCGATTTCATCAACTTCAGTTCCATCTCTCCCCATATCACATATGTGCCGACGACACAACTTCATAGCCTCGGTTGCATTCAATCCTTCGGGGAATTTCGATCTCTCACTTACTGACGAAGATGAAGAAGGTAAGACATTCTTTATAGAAGAATACTTGTGTACCGCGCACTCAGTTTTTTACAAAAATTTCAGTTCTTATCCCAAACGGCCAGCTGACTTATCAACATACGGGTCTAATTAATTGTAAATGAATACAATCTTGTCTTAACTTTTATTCCACTACTAACTAAGCAGCCATTGATTGATAGATAAACCAAAAGTTATGCCGCCAATGCCGCCAACAGAAGGGCGGTTTGAGATAGTTGTCGATACTGAAAACATCCAGCGTCTCGACCTATCTCCATTACTTAGAATAAGTGGAATTAAGTCTCTTGCAGAAGGTATTTTTAAGTTCAGCACTATTTAACCGAAAGTAACTGGAATGTAGATCAAATTTCTTTTAGAACCAATGCTAGGTAGTTCTTCATACACTTGTTAAAAAGCGCGTGTCAATATTGTTTGCAGCTGATCCAAAGGAACTTTTAGAACATACAGTTGGTTTTACCTTAAATTATACAAGAGAAGACCCATACGATCCTCGAGAACTATCCGAGTTCCCTGATATAAGACTATGGTTTGTGAGACTTGATGCAACTTATCCATGGTTGCCCGTGGTGTTGGATTGGCGTGCTGGAGAGCTTGCACGATATGCAGCTATGGTAGTTCCTCACCAGGTAAGTAGCATTTTCTGCTAATGTGGTGTTTGTCCTTGCTACTCGGTGTGTCAACCTTCTTCGAGTCTGAGTTAGATTCTAGCACAATTGTCTTGAACATCTGACTCAATGGATACAGAGTCAGATTATAACTTGTAACATTGAATTGGTGATCCTAATATGTGTTTTTCTTTTTTCTTGACAGATGAGCATGAGAATGGGAGTTGTGTTCAATCCTGAGGCATTGGAGTTATTCGTGATGAAAAAAGTTTTCATTGTGTATTCATGGTTGAAGGAAAAAAATGTCCCTAAACCGAAGTTGAAGACAAGCGACATGGCTAGGATGCTTGGATTTAGAATCGGAGACGAGTTATTTGATTTAATAGATGCACAATCTATTGATCCTTCGTAACAGTCGGAGAATTTGAAATTACGTGTAACAATAGGTACAACAACGTTATGCTAGATCAAGAAGGAACTCAGTCCAACATCTAAAACATAAATGATGCTGCAGCACGCATCATTTAAGAAGCTCTGTAGAAAACAAACAAACAAATCTATGCAACACGCTAAACATGTATCAAGTGCTGGCACTCGTTTTTCCAGGAGAATTCCCTAAGGCTAAAGATAATGCAAATGTCCTACAAAATTCTGATTTATACCCCCTGTACTAAAAAGAAAAGAAAATTACTACACTGAGTTCCCTTCTTGGTTTTGTTGTTTCTGGTAGAAAATCCTCTGTATGTTTATAATGAATCACTTTTTAATGGAATTGATAATAAGCAAAAATGGACACTAGGAATCCCATCTTTTCTTTTTTGATCTTCAGTTTAAATTATACAAGTCTTTTGAGGTGATCAACAACTTCCATTGTAAGAACCAGGTAGTGTAAAGGCATTGCGACATATTTATGCTCCCCAAATTTCTCGCCAAGTTTCAGATCTCAGAAATCAGAACTCTTAAAAGTTAAAACTATTTTAGTTCTTTTTAGTCTTCTATCTTATAAGACACAGAGTTAGAGCGTATAGCTGTTAACTAGTTAAGTGAGCTTGAAGTGTTCAGCAAATGTGGGGATAGCTCAGTTCGGAGAGCGTTAGACTGAAGATATGAAGGTCGTGTGTTTGATCCACGCTCACCGCATATTCATTTTTTTCTTTTTTTTAGACCGAGTTTCCGTCGAAATAGTGTACGGTATGGTTTATTGCGCGAGTTCTTCCCATTCTTCTCTTCTAAATTTTTTTATTTTCTCCTCTAAACATATACCTTTTTTTTTTTTTTTTTTTTTACCATTTTGATTTTGAAGGTGTTTTAAGTCGAATTGTTGCGTGATATTAAAAGGGTTTGTTCCATACTTATAGGTGGTTCTATTGTATCTTTTAATGTCGGATTTTATCCGCAAAATCACCAAAGATAAGTCATTTACTTATAGGGTTTATAATGCAATTTATTTTTGATAATCATGAATTTCTTGATATTAGATTGATTAGTTATATTGTAAATAACTCAATAACAACATTAGAACATAAATTTAGTTAAAAATCCATGATCATTACTTGTTTTGTGACGTATGGTTGACCAAATTCCTATTTGAAATGAAGTGATAATTATTTTATTGGTGTTGAATGTTGATTGAACCCAATTTGATGTAGAGTACTGAGAAATTAAAATTGTTGCTGCAAAGGTACAATATGAATCTTATGCGTGCCAATGTAAGACATACATACATGATTGATTTGGATACTTCAAGTGATGAAGAAGAAAAAGTCGAGCTATTGTTTTAGCTAATGACATTGGATGTTCGTAAGAGTATTATTCGTCAACCGGTGTCTAAGGAAGTGCAGATACGATCCCGACTTAGCCGAGACCGAGTGTGGCATGATAGGAAAATGATGAATGACTATTAACTCCCGGAACTGGTTGTACTTCAAGACAATTTAAACAACGTCTAAGCATGAAGGAATAATTATTTGAGAAATTGTTAGGAAAATTACTTGAAGTGGATGAAGAATGACATAAATGTCCGGATGCAAATGGTGTTATGGGGCATTCTCCACATATGTAATTAATAGCCGTGATGAAATATTTGTACAAAAGTACAGCCGCTGATAGTATCGACGACTACACTCATATGGGAGCCACAACAACATACTATAACCTAAAGGAATTTCGCACCACAATATGAAACTATTTTGGACCAACATATTTGCGCGAACCTACTCCTGAAGATGTGAAGAGGTTGCTAGCCGAGAATGCGAGCGAGGATTTCCCGGAATGCTATATAGTATTGATTGTATGCAGTGGCCATGGAAGAATTGCCCGATAGCTTAGCAAGGAACATATCGGGGTAAAGAGATGTACGGTTATATGGTCTTAGAGGTGGTGGCGTCATATGGTTTATGGTTTTGGAATGTTTTTTTTTAGAATATTTGGGGTCAAATAACGACTTGAATGTGTTAGTACACTCACCCCTTTTTGATAACATGCTCAAGGTTATAACCCCTTAATGTAATTATATCATCAACCGGTCACCAGTACAACATGAGTTATTTGTTAGCCAATAACATTTACCCAAAATTGAAAACAATTGTACAAGCTTTCACTCGAACATTGATATTAACTTTAATTTCAATTGTATCCAAAATACATATAAACAACAATTTCAAAAACCCTTACAATAGCGAATAATAATACTCATTTCATCATTAATTAGTTTAAGTACGAAGCTGCAAATCTGAAAAGGAGAGATGTGGGAGTTTTTTTCGAAGGTTTGTTTGTTGCCCCTCTCCTAAAAGAGATTTGCATCAAAGTTGATAATTATAAACTTGATAAATAAAATAACCTTCCTTTTTCCTTCTATCTACTCTTCTTTATCTTTAAATATCTGTTGTTGCTGTTGCTACTTATGCTTCAGAAAAAAAAAAAATTCAATTATACCCAATCCATATGTATAAACTCTAATTATAAAAACAAAAAGAAGTAGAAGTAGAAGAAGAAGAAGAGGAGGTAACAGTTGCTTCTCATGGTGGATGTAGAATGGTGGTAGTGGCTATCTGTGTGTTCAGAAGAAGAATAATAAGAGAGTTAAGTAAGAATGTGGTTAGGGTTACTAAACATTTTAGGTTTATGTATGTTATAGTGGACGGCTAGGATTAAGGCTCATCCTATGGCTTATAGTGATCGGTTTTGTCGGTTCGGTTCGGTCGGCTCAAACACTAAAACCATCATCCAAGTCGTAGTTCAACGGTTGTAAGATTTACAAATTGTTCACCGAGCGATTGGATTCGGTCAGTTTCAAAAGTCGATGGTTTGACCGGTTTTGCCCGTTTCGGCCAAAATGGTTCGGTTCTTATGCAGCCGTAATCATAATACTAAAGTCATATAACATTGTCTCAGTAGATAGAATGGTGGAAAATATGATTAAATAGGATAATCAGTCTTCACGTACATTTATTGATGAAGTTCATGTAGATGTATCTGTTGTCTCCATCCTTCAATCTTCAAGGTCGATTGGTGAATTCTGATACTCAACTACCATGCTATATTCCTAGTACGTAGATCTTAATAAACTATAAATCAAGATATAGTTTTGATCAACTAAATCTGACAACAAGCTTGACATACCAAAACTTCTGAATTTGACAGAAATACTTTAACATGATGCAAACGCCAAGGTCATAACTCGAAGTCAACTTCAGAACACATGTCACTTTGCTTACTTTCTATCTGCATCCATACCCAAGAATATAAATGAAGCTCTAGAAGATCCTGCTTGGGTCAATATAAAGGATGAGGAATTTAATCAGTTTGAACGACAAAGGCCTATGAAATTGTGTCCCTAAACCAGAAGAAATTAACATTGTTGGTACAAATTATATTTTCAGAAACAAGTCTGATGAGTATGGAACTGTTGTTCGAAATAAATCTAGACTTATAGCTCAAGGATACTCACAGATTGAGGGGATATATATTAAGTCCGCTTTTCTTAACGAACTTAAAAAAAATAATTTATATTGCTCAATGATAGGATTCTGAGAAACCTATTTATGATAACCGCAATCGCACGCCGTCTGCAATGTAGAAGCGGCAAATACGGGTTGAACCCACAGGCAGCGGGGACAATACTGCAATCAATATCCCTAATGAACTAACCATAAATAACTTTTTTGATTTTTAGAATTGAAAATGAAATAATAAAATTAAAGTAAACTAGTAAAGTAAATAAAATGGGAGAATCGGTAACCAGGGTTTTTAGTATCCACCACTATTTCTATTCAATTAATGAAATGAAACATAACTCCTGAATATCTATCTATTGTCCGTTCTATCGACATCACCTACTGTATGTATTAGAGTCTCAAATATCACTGGGACACCCTAAGCATGGGGATTTTCATTCCACGTCTTAAATGAAATGGGCGGACTAGAATCAGCAGTATATGAGATCCGGTAGTATGGTAGAAAGATATCAATTTCTTTCTACCATACTTTCTATTATTGTATTGTCTCAAGTTGTACTGGTAGCCCACCAACTTCCTGGCAAGATGTCTACGGTTAAAAAGCACCGACATGTCAAGATCCAAAATCGAATAGGTTCCTGTTCCTGGTCAGAAACAACTGTGCTCGCGCCGGCGGTCCGCACATCAAAAGACTAAACCCAAGCATGCACCATCAAATTGCTTTAGCGAGAAAGTTATCTGAAACTAAATATAGACTCACAAATAATATCTGGCTATTCTAAACATACCCCATCAAAGAATTTAACCAAAGCATGGAATATCAAATATGTAGACAAATATATTTACGATCCTATTAACTATGTGCAAAGGTTACTGTATTGTACAAAACCGGTGAAACAACAACTAAGTTCATCAATAAATCAAAATTAATCTATAATAGTCTATTACTAAATATTTCAATTTAATTAGGCTAATACTCAAAATGATTTCAATATAAAACCCTAGTTACAAAATTATTAGAACATAGTTATGAATTTCTTAAAACCTATAAAAATAAATCGGAAGAGATTAAGAAATTAAACCGTTAACCGTTGTCACACGGTCTCGAATCTTCTTCCTCTTTAATTTTTCCTGTTACTTGTCGGTGCTTCAGAACCCAAATCCGCCTCCAGAGAAGAACTCACCGAACCCCCCCCCCCCCATCATTTCTCAAATTTATTCTTTTATACTCTTCAGGCGCCAAACTCTCATCGACTGCTAACACCGATTGGATATTGGGTTTTCCACGTGCTATCCAGCCTAAAGAGAGTCTAGACCACACTCATAATTTACGTCTTATTATTGTTTTGAAATTCTGAATAATTTTCTGCCCTTTCACTCCTTGCCACTTCCTCCTTCAACTTCCAAAAACAAACCCAACAGCCGAGCTCCTCCTTTGAACATCTTCTCTATTCATGTGCTAATCCCCACTTTTGCTTCATTACATATTTGCCACGTCACCTATCTCCTATCACTTGATTCACTTCTGTCCCATCTTCCACCAGACCTTGCACCACGTCACCACCAGCCACTGGATTCTTTTATTCCACCGGAAACCAGTGAAAATCTCACCTTCCAGAAACCAACCAAAACAAGAGACTCCCACTTATTTTTCTCTCTTTACTTTCTCCACAAATCCAATCCTTCCTCAAATACTACCCCAGACAACAGCCACACCACGTCACATACTCTTATATACTTCATAATTGAGTCGGACTCAGTTGGACACAGAATGTATGTTCAATAGTTTTGCCTATTTAACCACGTTTATTTATAACTTGGGAAACTACATGTAAAACCTATAAAAGTATAAAAACAATGTATTAGGATAGAAAGTGGACACTAACGAATACAAATTAAGATGTAAAAATGTATAAATTATATCCGCATCACTTAACCAAAATGATTTAATGATCCTTATTTTCCTGATCACGTGCTTAAACTCAATAAGGCACTATATGGTCTTAAACAAGCTCCTAAAACTTGGTATGACAAGCTGACTTCCTTTTTATTATGAAAAAGATTTTTCAAAGGAGGTGCTTATGATAAGTGCATAATTCACATGTTTTTATTATCAAATCCATACTAATATTTGTTATAATTCTTGCATATTACTTGTTATTATGTTTGTTTATTATCTTATATCTTATATTAGGTGAATCATCCGAAATCAAGAAAATTGTTACAAAAGCGCTAAGGAAATGGAGTTTACAAATGAAGACCACTTTAAAGTTTTTCAAATGCAGAATTCTTTACCTATATCTTGAAGAAAATTGAAAGATGAAGCCTACACAAAGAGAATGAGGTCATTCTGACATCGGACGAAGAAGTTATGGGCAAAACAAGTTTGGAAAATTTGAGTCTACAGAGAAAGGTTCGACTGATAATCATTCGGTTCAAATAGTAGCCGAACTTGGATCTGAAAAATCAAGTATTTCCACAATCCTATAGAGATATGTTCGGATTGAAATTGATCTTATGATAGTAGCCGAACCCAAGAATGATTTTTGAACAAAGTGTCCAGGAGAAGGTTCGGCCAATAAGTGAACAAGGATAGTAGCCGAAACTTTGGAGTGTGTTTTCGATGAAAAAAGTAAGAGTGTACAAAAACAGGTTCGTCCAATAATCCAAATCCCATTAGTAACCGAAACTGATACTTATCTAAAGCAAACATAGGTTGTCAGGTTCATCCAGTAATCCATACACAATAGTAGTCGTACCTGACACTGTTCTGGGACGTTTTTGATACGTTTTTTTACTCTATTTTGGGAAGAACATGGGTCCGTAAGGATTCTAAGCCCTATATATCAAGAGCATTATATAAGAAGACTCCCAAGAAATTAAGAAGCCACATTTTACATCACTTTGCAAGTCTTGGAGGAGAGAACAACACAAGAGAGAAAGTTAGGGTTTCAGAGTGGTTACATTATCGTAACGATTTCTTATCTACTTTCTTATATATATATCATGGATGCTTCTACATCCATGAATATCTAAAAACTTAATTGATTAAGGATGAATTATAAGTTCTAAACATGGTTTGATTTAATATATGATTCTATTTCGAGCTCTTCATATGATTATCGTTTGTTTATACTATAAAGAATGTTCATGATTAATTGATAGATTTTTTAGGTGGCCAACTAAATTGATTTGTTGATTTAATATATTGCTATTATTGAATTGTGAGATAAGTAATACTTCATTGACTCTTACACAAGTAGAGAACACAAGACCTTGCAGAGGGATTCTGTGGAGCAATTGTGTGCATGAACAACACTAATAAGTGGACCTTGATCTAAGATTCTAACTTCTAGGACTAACCTATAAATTCACAAAATATAAAGCATTCAACCAAATTACACCCTGAATGATCTACTACTAGGTGGTTCGGAAGAATAGAATATGGTAGGCGAGAACTTTCGTATCCAGTGATATAAGGAATTTCGGGGATAACACTGATCTAGCTGTTATTCTACAGTTGGTGATAATATATGGTTAACAACGAGTAAATAAATATACTAATTCAATGATTGTCAAGTAACGAAGAAGGACTCCTCGACCATCTCTCTCTTCATTTGCTTACAACTTTACTTTTAACTGCTGTCTAATTTACTTTGCTAAAATCCTAGAACAAAACCCTCCTTTGTGACATTTGACAACTTAATCACCTCGCTCCTCGTGGAAACGAACTTAACTTCCATTATATTACTTTTTAATTGAGTGGAAACAAGGTCAGTAATTTGATTGCACCTACGACACACATCAGCTTACAAAACTATGTTTAGTAAGTGGAAATGAAAAGATATTTCAGTTGTACAAATATACGTTGATGATATCATCTACGAATCAACCTCTAATAATCTCATAATGATTTTCTAACACTTATAAATAATGAATTTAAAATGAGTAATGTTCGAGAATTGTCATACTTCTTAGGATTACAGATTCAGAAGCGTAAATATGGTATTTTTGTATCTCAAGAAAAGGATGCTGAAAATATTATTAAGAAGTTCGATTCACATGAACGAACTTATGTGTGCACCCCTATACCAGCTACTGGGAAGCTTCAATCTGATTTAAATTAAAGATCAATTGATAACAAATAATATAGATCTACCATCGGAAATCTTTTGTATCTCACTACAATAATACCAAATGTTAAATTCGACGTAGAGTGTTGTGCAAGATTTCAAGCTGATCTGAAAGAGTCATATATTATATATGTAAAAAGAATCATACAATATGTAAAATGAACTGTTGACTACGTTTATCTTATTCTATGGATACTGATAGTATTCTGATTACTTACTCATATGCTGATTGGGATGGATGTGTAGAACATCGCAAACGCACGCCAGGAGGATGTTTTCATGTTGGCCAAATGTTGTAGCATGGAACAGTAAGAAACAAAACTCTTATTCTCTTTTTACGTGCGAAACAAAATACATTGCTACATGGACATGTTGCACTCAACTATTGTGGATGAGACATATGCTCATTGATTACAAAATCAATGTTCAAACAATAAGTATTCTCTATGATAATTGCAGTGCTATTTGACTAATTGATAATCCTGTATAACACTTTCGCACCAAACATTGATATTCAATATCATTTCATTCGAGAATATATGAAATAGGGTTATAAAACTCGAACATGTTACTTTCGAATGACATATTGGTTGGTATTCTCACTAAACCACTAAACAGACTAACCTTCAAATCTTATAAAGTCTACTGGTCTCGTTAAATTTCATTAACAAACTTCTTTATAAGTTTGTATACTGTTTTAGTCTTTCTCTTGGCAGGTGATGACTAAGATCATGTCTTTACCTTTCTACAGTAAAAATCGTTTTGTGTTGTTCTTTTGTTTTGCAGGGAATAATAAACACATGGGAAGATTTTTATTTTTGAATTTTCGTTTAATGATATATCTTTGTGGGGAGTGTGGTTGTGGAAATTGAGAGAAGAATTATTTCTGATAATTGCTTCCTGATAAGTGACTAGATTATTTCGATTCTAGTTTGACTTATCAAAGTTGGGGAAGAATTACTTTGAGTAATCACTTTCCTGATGAGAGAACTAAGTTAATTATAATATTATTAGAACCATCAAAGTTAGGGACGATTAATTTGCGTAATCATATTCTTCATAAGAAACTAAGTTAATTCTGATTTTAGTTTGACTTATCAGTTAGGAAAAAATTATTTCCGTAATTATTTTCTTGATAAGAAGCTAATTTAATTATATATGGTAGTTTCGATCTTAGCAGGCTTATCAAAGATGGAACGTTATACCTTTGATTCGTTTAGACTCTTATAGATTGTATCGAGTTCTTATAAACTTGTGAAGTTCTTTCGAAATACTTGTTGTAGTTTTCGGATCTTTGTCATTTTGTGATAAAAAAATGGGAGAAATATATAGAGTGTAGGGTGATTTTCAATCACTTGAGAAAATATAAATGTGTTGTAAATTACTTTAAACATAAAATAGGTAAAACATTGATCAAAGGGTATAAACATATCATATCGTGTAGTACTATATACTATGAAATTGAATAACAATTATATTCATATTGAATATATGCCTAGCACACCTTTAGGGGCAGTAGAGTTTTTGTTATTCAAGCCTTTCAAAAACGACATTTATTTTGAATATTTGCATGGAAAAATTACTGTTAAAGCTTGGATCAAGCGGATGAAGATAGAATTAAGAGATTGTTATGCAATGTAATATTTTTGCATTTCATTAAGTAGAATAACATCCAAAATACAAGTCGGATTTTAATGAAACTTATATGTTTTGAATAGGTTTGAGATTATCTATAAAACAAGACATATTGTTGATATTAAATTCAATTTTTTTTAATTATTTATAAAATATCTAAGATGTACCCGGGTACATCATGAAATAACATCAACTTTATAATAGCAAAACAGGTGGATGACTTGGAAGTTTGGAATGATTTATGTTTAAAGCTAACAAATATTGACTATTATGTGTTTGACGGTAAAAATCGAATTTATGAAGATGAAGAAGAAACTAAAGAAAATCGTAACAGAGGAAATGTTTTTATTTTTTTTTAAATAACCCTAATGTCCCAAGTAACCTTAATGACCGAGTAATCGTCGGTAGATAATGATATCAAACTAATTGACCATAAAAATTGGTAATATTTTTTTATTAAATTGGAAAATATATATAAAAGAGAATAAATGGTATTTTAATCATTAAAAAATTAAAAATCAAAGTCAACCCGGTGTATCTTTTAATATACCCCTAAAAAATAATATGCGGTGACTGTGGATTGAGAACAAGCGACCTCCGGTCTGACACTCTCCCAACTGAGCTATCCCTGCATTTATGGAGTGTTAAGCGTAATTTTTAATTTAAGACCAAACGCTCTAAGCCTCTAACCACTACCCATATGTGTCTTACGAAGTTAAAACAGTTGAATTCTGACTTCCGAGAACTGAAACATGACGTCAAAGTTGGGGAGTATAAATATGTTGTAATGCCTCTCGACTACCTGGTTCTTTATAATGGAAGTCGTTAACCTCAAAGGCTTGTATAATTTATACTGAAGATCGGATTCCTAGTGTCCATTTTGTTACTATCAATTCCATTAAAAAGTGATTCATTATAAACATACAGAGGATTTTCTACCAGAAACAACAAAACCTAAAAAGGAACTCAGTGTAGTACTTTTTTTTTCTTTTTAGTACAGGGGAATAATTTGATCGGTTACGAAGTCGTCGTTCACAAGAAAACAGACTCTCTCTCTCCCTCATAACTGTTTTTTCTAAACAATTATCCAAACCCAATTTTTATCGGATTCATTCTGATATATTAGATATTCCGATTCATTATGATATATTAGATATTCCGAGTAAATTTGGGTTTGTATTGTTAATTGTTCTTGCTTTCAATAAAAATCACTTTGTGATTTAGGTTTTAGATTTTATTTTTATCTTACGTTTTTGTGTATCCAATGACTATTTCATACATTTTAATAATTCTAATCACCATTAGTGCGTTTTACTATAGCCTTTGTGCTATTATTTTGAAAGCCAACGAGAGATTCATACATATCGTTGAAGACTATCAATTCCGACGTGACGATGAACAAAATTTATACAAAGAAGATCAATGGCTATTAGAATGGATCGTGATTACGATGATTAGCACAAACTACTTCTTCTACAAAGAATTTTATTTCAATGAAGAAGAAGTCTCTAAATGGTTGAAGAATAAGCAAAATATGATTTGTCTTTTTCATGTTATTTGGTTTCATTTAGATCATAGAAATTTCATTGTAGATTGGTTGTACCATTGTGCAATGAAACAGGAGGGCATGTCTATCTACCACATTTTCTATGTAACAATTCAAACCTCAATTTGAATGAGATAATCTAATAATTAATTTTTAGGGGTTTTTAAAACCCCTCCTTCCATAAAAAAAAAAAAGTACTGGGGTATAAATCGGAATTTTGTAGGAATCTGCATTATCTTTAGCCTTAGGAATTCTCCTGGAAAACGAGTACCGATACATGTTTAGCGTGTTGCATAGATTAGTTTGTTTGTTTTCTACAGAGCTTCTTAAATGATGCGTGCTGCAGCATCATTTATGTTTTAGATGTTGGACTGAGTTCCTTCTTGATCTAGCATAACGTTGTTGTACCTATTGTTACACGTAATTTCAAATTCTCCGACTGTTACGAAGGATCAATAGATTGTGCATCTATTAAATCAAATAACTCGTCTCCGATTCTAAATCCAAGCATCCTAGCCATGTTGCTTATCTTCATCTTCGGTTTAGGGACATTTTGTTCTTTCAACCATGAATATTTTTTTCATCCCGAATAACTAACTCCATTGCCTCACAATTGAACACAACTCCCATTTTCATGCTCATAATTACAAATCAATCACCAATTCAATGTTTCATGTTATCTGCGCTTCTTTCGTCCTCTTACACATTGGTATAATAAGGTTATTCTTGTGAATTGTTTGTTCTAAAATTTCCTTTGGACACCCTTATCCATATACACTAGACAGCTAGTAGTTCCAAAAAGAACAAACAGCACAAAAAAATCGTTATATTCGTTTGCATATAACACTACCCCAGGGCGCCCAAGAATACCCATTAGCCTATATAACTGTTTATATATATATATATATAAAAGTTAGCCCATATAACTCACCGGTGATAAGTTGCAATTTTTCTCCCATGAACGGACGATGTAAATTTTCGGCACCAAAATAAATTATAGGGAAAGTATTAAAATTGTTATAGTTATCTAAATATATTTTCCACCCAAAATAATTAGAAAAATATTTCATTTAAAATTTTCGTTTCCCGTTTTAATAGCTTTTCACAACTTCCTCTGCAGTTTTTCATTCTCTCGCGTCTCTCTACAGTTTTCAGTCTCTATACTTGCCGAAAAAAATCTAGGGTTTATGAGAGGAGAATAACCAGTATGTATAGTTGCAGAAAACAATTAATGTTGAAGCAACAAGAAGAACTAGATATCATATGGAGAATGAAAAAAACAAATCAGTATTTACTTTGGTTTTTGATTTGAATTAGAGTTAGACTTGATCTACTATCAGAGTTTTGGTTTTTGTTCTTGTCTTTTACATTTTAGATATGAATATTCGTTTCTCATGTAAATGCAGTTGCATCTTTTCCTTCTTCCATTTGTCCTCAACGTTTTATTTTTTATTTTTATTTTTTGAATTTGATCGTTTCGTTACAAACCTATATCATTCAAAAGCAGATATATCAAAAAAATATATTTCATATATAATATAAAAGACAGTAACCTGCTGGAGTTGTTAGATATTATTGTTTTTGAACTAGTCTTTATGTCAGTTGAGAAGTCCTGATCTAGAGGAAGATCTAGTCTTCAGAGTTTGTTTGCATTTTTGAATTCTAGTAACCACGTTATAGGCTTGTATGGTGTGGTCTGTTATTTCCCTTCTGTTTTTTAAAGACTATAAATAGTCCACTTTGCTTTACTAAAACATAGAGTTTTTCCTACCAGCTCTTCTTTAGTTTCTGATTTGCGACATTTGGTATCAAAGCTAATACGTAAGGGGCCTAGTAGATTGTGTGTGTGTGTGTAATTATGAGCAGCGTGAGTGAAACACAGAGAGATCAAAAATGTCGACCTCAGAGAAGTTTTTGAAACCATCCATTCCGTACTTTGACGGCCATTATGATTGGTGGTCAATGACGATGGAGAACTTTCCGAGGAGCAAGTAGATGTGGAGTTTGGTGGAGGAAGGGATCCCTGCACCGGCAACTGGGACATCACCAGCAAGTGAAGTGCAGAGAAAGACAGTAGAGGAGGCTAAGCTCAAAGATATGAAGGCCAAGAACTACTTGTTCCAAGCAATTGGTAGAGAAATCCTGGAAATAATTCTTGACAAGGGGACGTCAAAGGAAATTTAGTGCTCAATGAAACAGAAGTATCAAGGGTCCACGAAGGTGAAAAGGGCACAACTTCAAGCCTTGAGAAGAGAGTTTGAGTTACTTGCTATGAAAGAAGGAGAAAAGGTAGACAACTTCTTGGGGCGAATGTTAGCTGTGGTGAACAAGATGAAGTCAAATGATGAGAAAATGGAGCAGTGTACAGTGGTGAGTAAGATACTTAGATCATTGACTCCCAAGTTCAATTATGTTGTTTGTTCAATAAAGGAGTCAAATGATCTAAGTACTTTGAGTATTGCTGAGTTGCATGGAAGTCTTCTTTTCCATGAACAAAGAATGCAGGGACAACAAGAGGAGGAACATGTGCTGAAGGTGGCTCAAGAAGATAGGCAGAGGAAGGGGTCGAGGTATGTTTAGAAGATGACGTGGCAGAGGCATAGAGAGACAACCTCTAAACAAAGCAATCATCGAGTGTTTCAAATACCATAAGTTGGGACATTTTCAAGACGAATGTCCCGATTGGGAAAAGAAAGCAAACTATGCTGAGGTGGAGGAAGAATATGAGCTTATGTTGATGTCCTATATAGAACTTCATCAAACAAAGAAAAAAGAGGTATGGTTCCTTGACTCGGGCTGCAGTAATCATATGACTAGGAAGAAAGAATGGTTCTCAGATTTGGAAGAAGATTTTAGTCGGACAGTGAAACTTGGGAATGATATGAAAATGGCAGTGGTAGCAAAAGGAAGTAGGGTGCAATTGAATGGCATAACCCAGGTAATATCTAATGTTTATTATATTCCTGAGCTTAAAAATAATTTATTAAGCATAGGACAACTTCAAGAGAAGGGGTTAGCCATTTTAATTCAGGATGGAACTTGTAAAGTATTTCATCCTAAGAGAGGGTTGATTATGCAAACTGATATGAGTAGAAATAGAATGTTTTATCTGTTAGCTTCTATAGCACCAGAAAATTCTCTGTGTTTACAAGCTGAAGTTGTATCAGAAAAAGAAGCTCGTATGTGGCATTGTCATTTTGGGCCCTTAAACCACAAGGGACTGAGAACGTTTTCTTATAAGAAGATAGGTGGTTGGTTTGCCCTCTCTGAAGTCTCCAAAGAAGGTATGCACTATATGCTTAACCGGAAAGCAACATAAAATTCCTATACCGAGAAGGAGTATGTGGAGGGCGTCAAAGCGACTCCAACTCGTGCATTCAGATATATGTAGTCCTATCAATCCATCTTCAAATAATAAAAAGAGGTACACCTTAAGCTTTATTGATGATCAGACTCGTAAAACTTGGGTATATTTCTTACATGAAAAGTAGGAAACTTTTGCTATATTCAAAAATTTTAAGGCTTGTGTTAAGAAGGAGATAGGTGCAAACATAACTTGTTTAAGGACAGACAGAGGTGACGAGTTCTGCTCGAATGAGTTTAAAGATTTTTTTAAATCACAGGGTATCAGTAGACAATTGACGACAACCTTTACTCCTTAGCAAACTGGAGTTGCCGAGAGAAAGAACAAGACAATTATGGATGCTGCTCGATCTATGTTAATTGAAAAGAAAGTTCCAAAAGATTTCTGGGCCGAGGCAGTGGGATGGTGTGTGCATATTCAGAATCGATGTCCAACAACATCAATTGAAGACAAGACTCCAGAAGAGGCATGGAGCGGTGAGAAACCAGTGGTGGAGTATTTTTGAATCTTCGGATGCATAACACATGTTCATGTACCAGATCAAAGGAGAAGTAAGTTGGATGATAAAAGAGGAAAATATATCTTCTTAGGAGTTAGTGATGAGTCGAAGACGTGGAGATTATATGATCCAGTTTCAAAGAAGATCTTCGTCAGCAAGGATGTTGTGTTTGAAGAAGAAGAAAGTTAGGATTGGGGAAGAATGGAGGAAGAAATAAAGCAAGATGCATTATAATCGAAAGATGAAGATGGAAGTGATGGATAGGATAACCAGAATGAAGAAGAAAATGGTGTAACGGGTTCAAACAATTCGAGCAACAGTTCCAACAGTTTGAGTAACATCCTGGCAGAGTCACCTCCAATGAGCCAAACTCTAATATACATGGAGATTTGGTTGAAGGGAGGGGTGTATGAGAAAGAAGAGCACCAAGTTGGATGGAAAATTATGAAACGGGGGAGGGATTATTTGAAGATGAAAACTTGAATGCAATGATGGTGACTGAGAATGACCTAGTTTCATTTAAAGAAGCAATTAAAACCAAGAAATGGAGGGAAGCAATGTCAGCGGAAATTGATGTCATAGAGAGGAACCAAACTTGGAAACGTACTGTGTTTCCTAAAGGAGTTAAACCTATTGGAGTTAAGTGGGTGTTCAAAACTAAGCTTAACGAAGATGGGAATGTTGAAAAGCTCAAAGCAAGGCTGGTGGAAAAAGGTTATGCACAACGCCATGGAGTAGATTACACTGAAGTATTTGCTCCAGTGGAAAGATTTGATACCACTCGTATGATATTTGCAATGGCTGCTCAATTCAGTTGGGAGGTTTTTCAACTTGATGTGAAGAGTTTTTTTCTTCACGGGGAGCTCCATGAGGAAGTGTTTGTGCAGCAACCCTTGGGATTCACAAAGAAAGGAGAAGCAGAGAAAGTCTATAGGCTAAGGAAGACATTATATGGTCTTAAACAGGCGCCGCGAGCTTGGTACAACATAATTGAAGCGTAATTCACACGCGAAGGTTTTGAGAAGTGTTCAAGTGAGCACACATTGTTCACAAAGTCGAAAGAAGGTAAACTATTGCTGGTAAGTCTTTATGTTGATGACTTAATATTTACTGGGAACGATAGAAGCATGTTAGATGAATTTAAAAATTCAATGATGCTGGAATTTGATATGTCTGACTTGGGAAAGATGAAATATTTTCTTGTAGTTGAAGTAAACACTGTACAGATGGAATTTTCATTTTTCAGAAAAGATACGCACGGGAAGTATTAGCAAGGTTCAATACGGAAGGTGTTAATGCAGTGAAGATCCAATAGTACCAAGTACAAGACTGTCCAAGGATGAGGGAGGAGTTAGAGTTGATGAAACTCTCTTCAAGCAGGTGGCTGGAAGTCTCATGTATTTGACTGTAACTAGACCTGAATTGAATGGTGTTAGTTTGATAAGCAGGTTCATGTCCAGTCCCACTATGTCACATTGGCTTGTGGCAAAAAGAATTTTGAGGTACTTAAAAGGTATAACTGATCTTGGGATCTTTTACAAGAAAAAGGAAAGCAGTTTACGACTTATGGCCTTTACAGATAGTGATTATGCTGGCGACTTATATGATCGTCGAAGTACCTCTGGGTTTGTGTTTATGATGGGGTCTGGAGATGTTTCTTGGTCCTTAAAGAAAAAATCAGTGGTTGCTCTCTCTACTACGGAAGTATATAGCAGCAATACTGTGTGCTTGTTAGTGGTTTGGCTCAGAAGGGTGGTGAAGAAGTTAAGAATTGAAGAGAAATCAGACATTGTGATTATGTGTGATAGCAACTCCACTATACATTTTTCTAAGAATCCAGTGTTTCATGGGAGAAGCAAGCATATTGATGTAAAATTCCATTTCCTAAGAGGCTTGGTGAATGAGAGAGTTGTTGAGCTGAGCTACTGAAACTCTCAGGATCAAATTGCAGACATCATGACAAAACCGTTAAAGCTGGAGCAGTTTGAGAAGCTTCGTGGAATGCTTGGAGTGACTGAAGTAAGCTAAGTGCAGATGATTTAGCTTAAGGGAGCGAATGTTAGATATTATTGTTTTTGAACTAGTCTCTGTGTCAGTTGAGAAGTCCTGGTCTAGAGGAGGATCTAGTATTCAGAGTTTGTTTGCATTTTTGAATTCTATTAACCACGTTATAGGCTTGTAAGGCGTGGTCTGTTATTTCCCTTATGTTTTGTAAAGACTATAAATAGTCCATTTTTCTTTAATAAAACATAGAGTTTTCCCTACCAGCTCTTCTTTAGTTTCTGATTTGCAACAAAAGTTTCTTCTTGTTAAGATCAACACTGTGAGAATTTCCTCTAATGTATGGATTTTCCTTTTTGCAAAAGTATTGTCTTCTTAATTCAACACCAGCAGACATGATTCAACAACTTTTGTTATTCATACCTAGTTATGACCAGCAACAGCAGCCAAGGTATAGAATACGGCTAAGAGTGGCTAAGCAAACCTCTTGGCATACAATCTTGGTGTAACCAAGGTACAAATGACGCTTGTTCAGGTTAGTTGGTTAAGCCTCTTATTTCTCCAGCAATAACATAATCAAATAACTACCCCCTTTCTTATAAATACCCATTCAGTCCACTTCTTGCTCTCTTTCTTTTCCTAACTGTCTAAAAACTGTTTTTTCTTGAAGCTGATCAAGAAATCATATAACTTTTTCTCATATTCTCTCTGTTTATTACTACACATTACAGGAATCATCAAGCATGTCGACATCAAAAGAAGCTGAAGAAATGTCGGAATCTGATGATGAGATTATTATTTCAGAACGATGTGGACAAACTGTACCAATGAAGCACTCTACTTCAGGTTTTCACCTTTTGTTTGTTCACCTGGCTTCTAGAAGTTTAAATGATAAAGAATTCTACCAATATGTTGCTAAATATGCACACCTCCTGAGTACATTTCTGGAAGTGTAAGTTTCACATTTTCTTGATTTTTTTTTCTTGCGTTTGTTTATTGATTTTGATGCGTATTTGTATAGGAATGTCCTTAATTTTTACTAAGATATTCAGATGTTTATTCTTTTGTTAAGATCTGAACCTTTAAGGAAAAAAAGAAGAAACATCTGAATATCTTATGAGTAAAAATAAAGAACATTTTTGTGCATTCACTGTCCATAGCCTGACAATGTTTACTTCGAGCATTTTTCTTGCAACTTCCTCTATCTCATACTTAAACTTTCTGTTCTTGACCATAGCTTCTTCACACCTTTTATCAGCTTGCTCGGGATAAAGGCTAGTTGATGCAGATGAGCAGGCTATACCCTATTTGGAGGCTAAAGACCCGAGTGTCGTAATTTAGCTCAAGAGGGGTCCATTTTGATTGGAAACGGACCAACGATCAAGACATGAACAACTTCATTTCATGATCTTCAGTTTTTTAGCCAAATTCCATCGTTTAGGGCTTCAAACAGGCGTTTTTGCTATTTTAGGAAAGTTTTTGTTTTGTTAATAACTTCTTCGTTAGGAGTCCGTTTGGGTCGCCGTTTACGGAAAATAGTTTTATTTTATGAGTACTTTCATTATTTTAGGTCGACCAAAATTTGCCAAAAATAGCAAATTAGGGTTTGAGTCGGTTTAGGTTTTTTTTTCATTCTTTCTTGACTAGCAAGTTAGGGTTTTTCCCCAAGTCTATAAAAGAGTCCTCCATGTATTATTTTAAGCAGATGAATTTGATTAATAAGATTTAGTTTCTTAAACTTGTTCAAGTTTAATCGATTATTATTTAAAGTCGGGAAACCGAAGTCTAAATAATTATCGTTGTTCATAGTCGACATTCCTAGGAATATTTGAAGTCTAAACAAAACCTTTCTTTTCTTTCTTTCTTTATTATCCGATGCATCATTTGGTTACAGAGCAAAGTCGATTCTAGGGTTGATAAGATGCCACCAAGAGTAGCAATCGTTCAGGGTCGAGGTCGAGGTCGAGGAGGAGGTCCAGAAGGTTTCATTCCATGGAGATCTAGAGAAGAATTCATTGAACATGTCCAAGGTTTGCTGGGTCGGTTTAACCTTCGGAAGGAAGAAGAAGATGATAACGCTAACCCTTTTGCTAGAGGGCATCACGAAGGTAGAATAAATCAACGAGAGGATTCTGATCGCTGGAAGACAGGAATAAAAGTAGAGATCCCCGAATTTTATGGTGGTTTGGAACTGGAAGAGTTTCTATCCTGGTTGAATACGGTTGAGGAAGTATTGGAATTCAAATAAGTACCAGATAAAAAACGAGTTTCGTTGGTAGCGACTATGTTTCGTGGGAGGGCTAATTCGTGGTGGAAACAACACAAGCTGCTACGCAGTCGTAAAGGAAAACAGAAGTTAGTATCATGGGAGAAGTTGAAGAAACACATGAGAACAAAGTTTTTACCACATAAATACATTGGATTGATGTACCAGAAGCTGCAAAACCTACGAAAGAGGGTCACTTTCTATATACGATTACACCAAGGAGTTTTACCGACTCCTTTCTCTTAACGACTTGTCAGAGTTAGATGAGCAAAAAGTCGCTCGCTATATAGGTGGTCTCCCTCAACAATATGAGGTTACACTCAACATCTTTGATTGCTGCTCTATTTCGGATGCACATCATAGAGCAAGACATATAGAGAAACAAGTAGGGCGTAGAAGCTTAAATTGGGGTATTAATGTGGTAGCATCTCCATCAAGTAACCACAGTACTTCAACATCTAGTACTGCTAGTAAACTTAATTCTTCGTCAACACCAAATAAAACCCCAGTTACCACTTTTGGAGGTAGGTGTAATAAGTACGGAGAATATGGGCACAAATCCAGTGACTGCCAAAAAACAGAACGAGCGAACAAGGTATTTTTCACTGTAAACGACCGTGAAGAAGATGGCTGGGTAACTAATTATGAAGAGGATCATGAGGATAATTCCGAACCTATCGATGAAGTAGTTGCTGGAGATAAAGGAGTGAACTTTGTAGTAAGAAGAAGTTGTCTCACTCCACGTAAAGATGAGGGCGACATCTGGTTACGTAACAATATATTCCAGTCGACATGTACGATCGAAAGAAAAGTTTGTCGTCTAGTTATTGATCCTGGAAGTTGCGAGAATATTGTTGATGAAGAGGTCGTGAAACGATTCAAGCTGGAAACCAAGGAACATCCACATCCATACAAGATTTCTTGGCTTAAGAAAGGGAATGAGGTAAAAGTAAACAAACGTTGCTTGATTTCATTTTCAATTGATAACAAATATAAAGATAAAATATGGTGTGACGTTACTAATATGGATACTTATCACTTGTTGTTGGTTTTTCCATGGGAGTTTGAAAAGTAGTCATGACGGGTATAAGAATACCTAAAGTTTTTTATGGAACGACGTACGTATAGTACTTGTACCCAGTAAAGAGATTGCACCTACACCATCTACTGGAGAAGCTACCAATCTCTTGTCGTTTAAGCAGTTTGAAGATGAGGTAGAAGATGCAGGTGAATTGTATGTGTTGATTGGCAAAGAAGAACAACAAGATAAAAGTAGTATTCCCATTGCAGCTCAACCTTTAATTAAGGAATTTATGGATGTTTTTCCTAACGAGTTGCCGGACGAGCTACCACCTCTCTGGGATATACAACATCGTATTGATCTCGTTCATGGATCAAGCTTGCCAAACAAAGCGCATTACAGGATGAGTCCTAAGGAGCATGAAGAACTTCGTCGTCAAGTGGAAAATTTGCTACAGAAAGGATTGATCCGACATAGTCTAAGTCCTTGTGCAGTACCAGCCTTGCTGATTCCAAAGAAAGATGGAACGTGGAGAATGTTTGTTGACAGTCGAGCCATCAACAAAATCACAGTCAAATACCGTTTCCCAATTCCCAGATTGGATGACTTGTTAGATCATTTGTGTGGAGCAAAGGTGTTTAGCAAACTCGACTTGTAGGGTGGGTAGCATCAGATCAGAATTCGTGAAGGTGATGAGTGGAAGAATGCATTCAAAACTCGAGAAGGATTATATGAGTGGATGGTTATGCCATTCGGGTTGACCAATGCGCCAAGTACATTCATGCGTATCATGAATAAAGTACTCAGACCCTTTATCGGTACTTTTGTGGTTGTTTATTTCGATGATATTCTTCTTTATAGTGCTACCATGGACTTGCGTGTTCAACATCTTCGAGAAGTGCTCTCAGTTCTACGCAGGGAGAAATTATATGCGGCCATCAAAAAGTGTTCATTCATGACACATCGAGTTCTATTTCTCGGTTATGTCGTCACCAAGGATGGAATCAAGGTAGATGAGTCCAAGGTTGAAGCTGTGAGAAATTGGACTACACCTACTACATTACACGAGGTAAGGAGTTTCCATGGTTTTGCTTCTTTTTACCGGTGTTTTATTCCCCACTTCGGCACCATTATGGCACCCATTACTGAATGCATGAAAGGTGGAAAGTTTTCGTGGTCTGAGGAAGCTGACGAAGCCTTTAAAGCTGTCAAGACAAAGCTGATAACTGCACCACTATTGGTGTTACCTGATTTCATCAAGCCGTTTGAACTACACTGTGATGCATCAAAGGTGGGAATTGGAGCTTTTTTGAGTCAGGAAGAACGACCTGTCGCGTATTTCAGTGAGAAGTTGAATGGTGCTAATCTCAACTGTAGTACTTATGATGCGGAGTTTTATGATATAGTTCAAGCCTTGAAGCAATGGCGTCACTATCTAATTCATAACGAGTTCATTATGTTTTCTGATCATGATTCTTTGAAGCACATCAACAGTCAAGAGAAGCTTTCTTCTAGACATGGTAAGTGGGTTGGTTATTTGCAATAGTTCACTTTTGTACTGAAGCACAAAGCTGGGTCGCAGAATCAAGTTGATGATGCCTTAAGCCGAAGGAGTATGATACTCAACACCATGCGAACTGAGGTAATATATTTTGATTCATATTCTTACCATATTATAACCGATCCAAACTTTGCGGAGATTGTGGATGATATCAGTTCAGGCAAAGGAAGTGATTACCTTATGCATGAAGGATTTCTCTTCAAAGGTAACCAATTGTGTATTCCTGATTCTAGTCTCTGATTGAAGATTATTAATGAGTTACATGACGAGGGGCACATGGGAAGGGATAAGACTTTCCAACTTGTTTCGAAGTCATATTACTGGACAACAATGAGGCGTGAAGTTGCTAAATTCGTGGATAGATGTTGAATCTGTCAAGTTTCAAAAGGAAAAACAACTAATGCAGGGTTGTACATGCCATTGAAAGTTCCAAGTCAACCCTGGACAGATTTGAGCATGGATTTTGTATTGGGTTTACCTCGAACTCAGAGGGGACATGATTCAGTATTTGTAGTTGTTGACCGTTTTTCAAAAATATCCCATTTTATTGCTTTCAAAAAGACTACTAATGCACTGAAGGTAGCTGAATTGTTCTTCCGTGAAGTGTATCGTCTACATGGATTGCCATGTTCAATTGTTAGTGATCGAGACACAAGATTCCTTATTTATTTCTGGAAAACCTTGTGGAAATTAGCTAATACAAGGCTTAAATTCAGTAGTGCGTATCATCCTCAAAGTGATGGACAAACAAAAGTTCTGAATCGTTCGTTGGGTGATATACTATGGTGTATGGTTGGAGACAATCTGAAGAGTTGGGATCGGAAACTTTGCCAAGATGAATTTGCATTTAATCGTTCAGTAAACCGTAGTTTGGGTATGAGAGCGTTCGAGGTTGTTTATGGCTACAATCCACGAGCACCAGTAGATTTAGCATCTGTTACTGATCTGAAGAAAATTGAAGTTCGTGCCAAAGAACGTATCCAACAGTTGCAACAGCTTCACAAGTTGGCTGAAGAACAGTTGCTTCGAGCTAATGAGAGGTACAAGGAGGCGGCAGATAAGAAACGCAAAGTTGTGGATTTTGCAGTAGGAGATTTTGTGTGGGAAATATTGACAAAGGATCGTTTTCCAGTTGGCAAGTATAACAAACTGAAGGCGCGCAAGATTGGTCCCTTGGAAATTATCGCGAAGATTAATCCTAATGCCTACAAGTTAAAGCTTCCAAGTTACATCCGTACTTCTGATGTTTTTAATATCAAACACTTGGTGTCGTATAATGGTGATAATTCTGATGATGACCAAGAAAATTCGAGAGCGAATTTCTCTCAACCCCGGGAGAATGATGCAGATGAGCAGGCTATAGCCTATTTGGAAGCTAAAGACCCGAGTGTCGTAATTTAGCTCAAGAGGGGTCCATTTTGATTGGAAACGGGCCAACGATCAAGAAATGAACGATTTCGTCCATGGTCTTCAGTTTTTTAGCCAAATTCTATCGTTTAGGGCTTCAAACAGGCGTTTTTGCTATTTTAGGAAAGTTTTTGTTTTGTTAATAACTTCTTCGTTAGGAGTCCGTTTGGGTCGCCGTTTACGACAAATAGTTTTATTTAATAAGTACTTTCATTATTTTAGGTCGACCAAAATTTGTCAAAAATAGCAAATTAGGGTTTGAGTCGGTTTAGGTATTTTTTATCCTTTCTTGACTAGCAAGTTATGATTTTTCCCCAAGTTTATAAAAGAGTCCTCCATGTATTATTTTAAGCAGTTGATTTTGATTAATAAGATTTAGTTTCTTAAACTTGTTCAAGTTTAATCGATTGTTATTTAAAGTTGGGAAACCAAAGTCTAAATAATTATCATTGTTCATAGTCGATATTCCTAGGAATATTTGAAGTCTGAACAAAACCTTTCTTTTCTTTCGTTCTTTATTATGCGCTGCATCACTAGTTCATCTTCATAGTTTTTTCAAGACGAGCAGTTAATAATCCTACATTAAAACCCATTCTTTGAACTGATTTCAAACTCCTCTCTCATGCTACCTGTTTCTCCATAGGAGTGGTTAACTTGCAAGCTCTTATGAAATTAGCAAGATTTACTATTTCTGATATCTTTGTTGCAATAACTTCAGGATCTTTCTTCGGCACCACATCTTTATGGAGGAAATCTTTCTGGCTTTTGCAAATCTCATAATATTTAGCTTGTACATCATTCAGTATCTTTGAATCTATACTGACATCGTCTACGGTTATTCTGAACTTCTTAAAACTCATAAAAGTTATTATAAGCATTCCTCAAGTTATTTCCTCCTGGTATGTTTTGTTTCTTTTTGTGTTAAAATATTGGTAGATCTTTGTATATGTTTTCTTTCACCTACACTTTCTTTGACATTGTTTTGAGTAAGTTACATTGCAGAAGATACACAAGAAGATAGCAGTACGTTCTCATGTTCATCAACTCTAGTTGATTCTGAAAATGCAATGGATGAAAATAAAGTAACTAAGGCAATTTCTACTAATAAGAAATTATCAAACATAGATTTACAATGAAGAAACCATGCATAAACATAAAAAAAAACCAATTGTATCTAAATCTATGAAGAAATCCAATCTGCCAAAGGTAGTTATAGAAGGTATGAATCAGTGAAAGCAGTAGAAAAAAAGTAACATAAGATAATGAGCTTGAAGAATCACTAGTAGTAAGCAAAAAAACTTTGACCCAACGGTAGATATTGTTATGTACCAAGTGAAAGCCTATGATCCAATAATAGATATTGATATGTATACATCCCTATAAAAAAACCTATGATCATACAATAGATATTGATATGTACTGGGTGAAATCCTATGATCCATCAGTAAAGCATGCAGGTTTTGGCTACTAAGATATTGATATGTACTGAAAAAACATAATTTATGCTTGGATGCACATCCCAATAAACATGCATTATGTTTTCAGTACAAAAAAATATGTACTGTTGGATCATACAAAGAATCAAACAAAAACATGATTTTAACAAAAAAAAAATAAATATAAAAATAAATCATCTTCGGTATAAACAACTATGTATCGCAGAATCATACAATAATTCTTATTATCTTCAGTACAAAAAAATATGTATTGTTGGATCATACAAAAACTCAAACAAAAACATGATTTTGAATAAAATCAATCAATTGAATAGCTTGAATCAAGATATGTACTCAAACAAATCTCATTCATCGCTAATTTCATAAGTTACCTTTTATCAACGATTTGAATCCTAAGGACAAACACTATGGTGGTGCTTTTAGCTTAGCTTTAGCAATATTATAGCTAAGACCAACCACTACGGACTCATTTCTTAGCTATAATATGTGGCCTAAAGCTATATCTTAGCTAGGAAAGCACACACATCTGATGCATCTTGTACCTAATAAAGAGGATACGAAAACTCAAAAAAGCTACTGTACCGATACTCAATTTACGTATTTGATATGGGACAGGAACTAAGTTTCCATTACAATATTGACGGGTATGAGTTTACGTCTCAGTGTTATTACTCTTTTGACCTTTTTTTGTTACAACTCTCTTACACCATATCTTGGGCATCCATTATTATTAACGGTTTTACGTTCTCCAGTGTCGGATCCCAAAGGATATATTTTTAAAATTTGGAGAAAGATTTTTGATATATGGAAACTAATTTTTCTTCTCAAATCACACCAAATCATCTTCTTACAACTTGATTTTCCACTCTTATTTCCTCAAATCAAAACTTTGTCTCAACTAATTGAGATTTTCTTTAATTTTCTTATCTCTATACAACTCAAATTCCATTCTCTTAATTTAATTCAACATGGTTAATATGAATTTTCTTCAAAAAGAAGTAGTTGACCTTACTAATGTTTACACTTTTGTGAGTGTTGATGAAATTATTGGTTCTCGCAAGCATCCTCTGTATTTTGGCAAAGTATTCACGAAGACTTTGTATTTCTTAATAGAAATCCTTATGAAATAGACCCAAAATCCTTAAAAAAATAAGATGAAAGAACTTTAAAAAAGACGCGAGAGAATACATGTCGATTCCTAACACTATATATTGGCGAAAAAAAAAACGGTGCTTCACATGAAGATTTGGTAAATTCTATAATTGAATTAAGTTTTTTCCGATTGGTGATAATAGTAATTAACTTATTCTTTTAACTCCAATATTTCAGACCCGAGAAGATAAGCAATTTTAAAACCAAACGGGTTAACCATTCAAGTATGATGCTTGTTATGAAATTTTGAGAGATAATGTTCCTGGGTTTGATTATCGAGTAACTTTTGAGCAAAAAAATGCCCTATTTTCTAAGCATACAGACTTTACAGCAGCCTAAGATAGGACCTAACTACTACCTATTCGTTAGAACTACAAGTATCTGGCGAGTCCCATAGGGACCAAAAAGGCTAAAAAGAAGCAAGGCGGAAATAGGATGAAGAACAAGATATTTTCATTGAAGAAAGAGGTGATTGCGGGAATACTTCAAAAACAGATGGGTGAATCAAGTATCAATAAACAAAGCACAAAAATGTTCGAGTATTTTAGAGAATCACAATTAAGAAAGGAAGAAATAAGAACACAACAACAAACCCATTTCTTTGAGACTTTGTCGCGTAACCAACAAATGTCGTCTCCGCAAGATCTACAAAATAATGCAATCATGGATACGTATCTTTGTAACCTAATCCCGGCGGAGCGAAAATATTATCGACAAAAATAAAAGGAAATTTTGAAGAGGTTGAATGTAATTGGCATTGATGATTCGTAGGATGGTGAAGTGATCCAACTCTAATTGTTTTCCTTCGAAAAAGTAATTTAATTTAGTTTTGAATTAATAGTGTTATTTTTAATTTTAATGAACTTCTAACGTAGTTATTGTATGAATTAATGAAAACTTTAAATTTCGAGTAATAATATTTGTCAAATGAAAACTTTAACCTACGACTCTATTGTTTGAATTAACATCAAAGGATATTTATGTAAAAATTGATCATTAATTTTAAAAAATATTTGTTAATTAAAAATTAAAATTGCAACCGCTCATTCGACTTATATTTGATTTTTGGTTACAACCGCTAATTATATGAGGCATTTTCTGTCAACGCCTTTGTTGGGTAATACAATGTCCTGCGCTAGTATCATGGAGTCGTCGTGGAATAACTATCAACACAAATGGGTTGAATATCTCCATCCCCTTAATGATGTCGTAATTGAAATTTGTTCATTTCCATCTTCGCCATTCCTCCAGAGATCTCGCTACAACTTCATTATCGATTTCATTTCTCATTTGATATTGATTTTCATTAGCGGTTAAAGCGTAAATTAGTCTTCTGATTTGCTTATTGTTACAAATCAACAGAACAACCTAGGTATATTAAGGTTATTCGGGTTACCGGTTTCATTATAGAAGTTTTCATGAATGTTCTTCCAAGAACTCATACTCATTAAGCCATTTTGTCGTTGTTCTTGACCCCTAGCTGGATAGTATACTACCAAGTATTGACAAAGAGATAAATCTTCCTCTAGCATGAACTCTACCGGAGTAATAAAATTTTGAGCCATCTTTCATGAAGTTTGAGTAGTATATTATTGATGTAGAAGGTGTGGTTTTGAAATGGGTATGAGTGGGTATATATAAGACCGTTAGTTTTTTGAACCTTACATATAACGACTATATCAACGGTTTCTTACCGACTATATTTTTTGAACCTTACATCTAATGACTAGTTACATAACGACTATATTTTGTCTAATAAAACCACTTTATATCATTTTTCTAAGCACAACCTACCCAAAGAATTCGTAACAAACACCTTCAATATGTATTTTAAAAGCAAAGAAAAATAAATATTGTGTATGGAAACAAAAGAAGTTTTTCCATTATGTTTCATGGATAACCATAGTCTGATGCAATGCCCCTGGATGTATTCTAAGTGTCTGCAAGTAGGTTATTCTGATATCAAAATGGCCATTGAATCACAACTGGAAAATATTAGGTACTTGCATTGTCAATATCTAAATTGTCATGAAGAAGCATAGTTGCTAGACAATGTTGTGAAAGCTAAAGAAGATGAAAGGTAAATTAAATGCGCAATAACTTCAAACTTAAAGCCAAATTGAAGACGTTTTTGTGCAACTACTGTGGAAAAGAAGGTCACAAAAACAAGCATCGTCCAAACATAATATGGAATGATCAATTTGAATTCTCTAATATGATTGAATTCTTAATAAAACTTATATGAAAATGCACACTTCTTAAGAAAAAACATATGAAAAATATTTCTAGAAATATCTTGTGTGTCTTTCGGTGGAATGGACTGATTAAGTGTCGTTGTGTTTTAGTTTGACCAACGGTTTGAATTTCATGAATATGATGTAATGTTGTTTTTAATAATTGATATTGGTTATTTATGCTATTATGGTTATTTTATTAATTGAAAAAGAGAGTGCACCGATTAAAGTACAAATAACAAAAGCAGATTACAATACTTAATTAAACCCTAACTCACTTTCGTATGAATCACAATTATACTTAGCATGTGCAACAAGCCTTTGAACCATTAGGAGACCCTAGTGGATGAGTTGTGTCTCGTAAGGGTTTACATAAAGATGCACTCACAAAACCTATTAATATCAAACTTAGTCTTCATCTGAATCTCCGCCGATTGAATTATGTTTCATGAATGTACGTAGATCAGGAAACTTTGTTTTTAAAAACTGATAACACTCATCAAATTTAAATTGTATGCCTTTTTGTTAATTGTAATTGATTTTTGCTAGCCTCTCCTGCAACATTCAAACATTAAAATTATTTTCTTTTAGTTGCATATACATAAAATAAATTTTCAATAAGTAACAAGAAAAAGATTTACAAGTATTTCATGGGTCATTACTTCAGGACATCTCCAGTTATAAAATATGCTTGATTGGAGGCACATAAAATACGTAATTGCTTCTTGTATTATAACATTCCTATCCCTTTTGTTATTCATTGTTCTTTGGCGAGTATTGCCAAAGTGTATTTTGTAGTATTCCCATACTCGCTTCAAAAAGGTTTCAATTGGTACAGCTCCATGCCGAACTTCTGAACAAGATGTTTGGGTGACCCAAGTTTTGCTAATAACTATATCTTTTGCAGAAACAAACTTAAAGCATATTCGTTGAGATCCAATGACCCAACTAATAGAGCCGTTAAAATCAAAACCACAATCAAATCTAAAGAAACAAAATGAAGTCAAACTTTACGTTCATTCAAACTTAAATCTATACCATTGAAGAGGTTATTGTGCAACCACCATAAAGAAATTATCTTTCGGTAATTATCTTTATTTTAAAGTTGGTCCAAGTCTACACTTGCATATCCATCTCCATCTTCATTTTCATGTTCATTATCATCATCATCATCATCATCATCATCTTCGGCTTCATCAGAATCGACGTATTTTTCCTCTTCGTATCCATCTTCATAAACAGGTTTACTTACGTACTCATATCCATATGGAACTTGTTCATAATATTGAGCTCCACCATCTTCAACATCGTTAAGACCTTGATCATAATAATCAAATGCTCCTTATTCAGTTTGACCAGGAATTTATTCTTTGTCTAATAACTCTGTATCATCAGATTCTCCATCTGATAAAGGTACATTTACATATTCCATATTCGAAACTTCAAAAACTGAAGGACCTACTGGTTGTGCTTTGGTATCCTCTTATACCATGACGTATTCTAATATTCGCAAAAAGATTAGTCCTTAACTGGATGTAAAATTCAGTGTTTTTTAGACTTTCAATAAAGACAAGACGATTATCAATAGGCTCCGGCATTGGAACAGGAACAACTGCATCCCATTCCCTATCCTGACATTCATGCTCAATAGTTATTTTACGTAAAATACGACAAAATTTCATTATTAGGTTCAAGTCAGTTTGTTGCCAATACATACAAGGCGATCTAAAAATTCTAAATTTTCTTTTAAGAAATCCAAAAACACGCTCAACATCCTTCTTTTTAGCCACTTGATACCTGTTGAATCTTAAAGGTTCTTGTTAATTAACAGATCAATGCATTTGTTATTGTTAAGGTTCTTGTAATGTGTAGAGTCACAAATCATTGTAATTGAAATTAAAATTTCTCTTGATAAATCGGTATTGAAAGGGAATTTTAAGACATTTACAGCTAACTCGGTTAAAACTGATAGGAAAATTGTCACCGACCGAACCGAATAGGATCAGTTTAAAATCGAAGCAAAATTAGGTCCTCTCGGTGGCGGTTTTGAATTTAGAAACCGACCTACGGTGGCCGGTTTTGGCTCAAAACGGAGCCGACCGGCCGATGCGCAACCCTAATTATGATGAATATTGCAAAGAAGAAATTACGAGTTCAAGATAGTACATGATAAATCTCGAATTATAAATTCAAGTAATGAATAACTTATATCATAATAGGTTGAGAACAATTTATTGTTCAAGATATTGTAATTACAAAAAACGTTTATATGAGACATCAAGTTAGTTTTTATGTTTGGGAACTGATTTAATCAATACAAGAACTTGGATTTTATAAATAATAAACTTGATGAATTATTATTTTATTAACTCATGCACACATAATTATTTGTTCAGTTCGTAAATTGGTTGATTTTAAGATGGTCCTGAATACTTTTAAATATACAAGTACACGAACCGGTTGACTTTAAGAGGTTCCTGGACACTCTTTGTAACCTAAGTACACGAACTGATTTGGATATTTCGCGAACTTATGGATATGAAATTTTTTCAGATTTCCAAGACGACAATTTGTTCACAAACTGCTTTGGATATTTTATGAATGATCGTCTTGATAAAGTGGTAAAAATAGTTCGTTCACTGAGACTTGTGAAGATTCGTTTTAGACCTAATTCTGATTTTTAACTAGCAAACAAGTAAAACATGATAACAATATTAAGAGAAAATGAGACTCAGAATTCCACCATTAATGATATTCAAATGATGCATATAGTGATTCTTAACAATTCTAGCTCTTTCATTGACTATGTTCTTTGCCAAAAATAGATTTCTAAAACATTAACTGTAAATCATAAGCATGGCACATCAAAAGCTTTAAGTCTCAGCATACACCATCAAACAAAATCACAACTAATTAGTAAAAATCATAAATCAAATTAAAATCAATACAAAAAATCATAAAGAGTCAAAAATAATTACCATTCAATTGTGAAATGTGGGTTCCTCAATTGTCCCAGCGATTGGGTATAGCTCATCATGCTCAAAACAATCTTAAACGATAGAAACATGGCTCAAAAGTGTTTACAAGGAAGAAAAGAAAAGAAAACAGATAAAACAGAAAATAGATACGTTTATATCTGTTGCTAGCTCTGGTTTATCACGGTTCTCTGAATGTTCTTCTGTTGCTAAAGGAATTGAAAAGATCGACTAATCTTAAGCTGCAAAGGAGGAAGAATATATAACGGTAATTGCAATTGTATTCCACTGTAGTATATTCTTCTTCTCCTTCACGAGCAGGTGAGATTTTTTCTTTTTCTAATTTTTTCTCTAGCCTCCCTTTTGTAGTTTTCTCAATCTATTTTTCCTTATATATATTTATGAAAACTATTAACCCTTTCTTAATCGATGAGGATCAATATTCTCTCAAAACCAATCTCAAAAACCATGTTTTATGTTGAATCTCATTCCAGCCATGAAATGGATTTTCCAGCCATTTTTACAGAGATACACTCTCTCTTTGTTGTGTTTTAAGTTTTTTTATTTATTTAGATAATCCAAAATCTCCAAAAACAGCTTCCCAACTCGTGTTTATCTCCAACTTCATAAAAATCAGTTTCCAACTAATACAAGGATATTTCAGCCATGTTTCTCGGCGATAAACTCTCTTGTTGACGTGTTTGAACATGTTTTGGTTGTTACTTCAAACTGTTATATCAAAATCCATCTTTAAACTCCTTAAAAATTGCTTCCCAAACAAATCAGAATTCTACTCACGCGAAACTCAATTTTCCCGCCAACTTCGGCTTGAAACAAAGAGAAAGGGTGCCCTCAATCCAACAGCTAGGTGCCTTTAACAACTTGCTTGGATGCCTTTATCACTTTTTGAGCTAGTTTTTTCACAAATGTTTATTTTCCGAAAACATCTACAAACACATAAAACAACACAATAAGTATAAAATTGAGCACTAATAATATAAAAAATTAAGAACAAATTAGACAGAAAAACATATCTCTCAGTTTATAATTTTTCCTCTATGTTGACCTGGTCCTTGGTCATTGAATAAGTCTTTGTACTGCATATTTAAATTTTTTAGGTAAAAAATAAATTTCAATGGAAATAAGTGTATCGTATCGTAATATACCGGTACACTTTACTCACCACAATTACTTTTTTATTTTAAAAACAAATATTAACCCAAGCATATACCTACTTTTGATAATCTACGAAAGATAGTCATTGTCTACTTATCGTCTACAAAATTATGGGCAGACATCAAGATGTCACGTGATATGCAGGAACTTGTAACTCTCTGGTCAAAAGTGTTGTGCACGAACTCGGTTAATTGGTCAACCTGACACTATTACTTAAGCAAGGGTTTCTCTGACTACTTAAGTAAGGGTTTGTGCTTCAAAAAAAAAGTAAGAGGTTGTACTAATTAATAATTGAGTATGAAGATCCAAAGGTGATTTATGGGGGTGTTTGGTAAAACTTATCATTATCATTTATGATTATAGATAATCATAAATTGAAAAATGATTATGATATTAATTATTATTATAATAAATTTTAACAAACAACTTTTTGGGATAACTGATTATCTTAAAAAAATGCTCTTGAAGAGGAGAAAAAAGAATGATGATCTAAGAAATTTTTTTAGTCCACTATTGTTTTTTTATCTCTCTCTTGATAGTTTAGAAAAAATAAGGAAAAAAATCTAATTCATTTTTGTTAAAAAAAATAATTGATTATGATAATTTTTATAAATGACTTTTTTCTACTTATGAAAATAATGAGTTTTTTCAATTATGATTAAAATAATCAGTTATTATAAATTTTAACAAACACATATATAATGGATTATTGGCTGGATAATTGATTATGGGCTCATAATCCATTATAATAATGGTTACCAAACATCCCCTATGGGTTACAACTTTTGTTTTCTCTGTATCATTCTATTCTAAGTTCCATTCAGTTCAAATATTCATTCAAGGGTCTGCAGTGGGTTCGGTTAAACTGCTACGGACCAGTATCTATGTGATACATCATAAAAAATATTTAAGGGATAAATGTGCAGGCAACAAGTATTTTCCTTTCTTATGACCTTGACGTCGAGTAACATTTGAATTTGGTTTATCCTAATGGATCTTGGCTAAATTTTTCGAATTTACATTTGTTGGGAATTTTTTTTTCTTTTTAATGGTGATATTGTTATGAAATAATATTTGGTAAATTTACACCATACTTACACCACCACCTTTACATCTCCTATCATCCTTACATATTTTTATTTATCTTGGAACCTCCACCTTAAGTGCATGTTAATGGCTAGTAATGGTTGCATGTCATTACCTCTAATACTTAATGGCATTAACCATCCACTCTATTGTATGACCTATAAATAGAGGTCCTTACACAATTGTATTTGACACTAATTCCATGAATGAAATAGCCTTTCATATCTTGTGTCTCTACTTGTTTATGTTTTCAATTCTTCTAATTCTTAGTTTATAATACGTTATCATGCACATAGCTCTAATCTCTAAGCAATCCATTACGATCGATTCACGACTTTTGTTTATTTTCTTAAAACTTAATTGATCGTTTTTCCTAGTTTTAAAAAAAAAACTAAAACCTAATTTATTTACTTTTTCTAATTAGGTTTAATTTTTTTTTACTTACATCTAATTTCTAAGAGCTAACTTTTTAGTTTGTCTCATAAATCACAAGATGTATATGAAAAGATTTTTTTTAAACCATAATATTTAATATTTGATCAATTGTGCCATGATCACGTTTGCGTTTTCGGACAGTATTTTTAAATCTTTTTATATTACACTGATAGACGTATTTATGTGTTTGATTTGTTCTCAATTGGTATATTGTTAGAATTCAATTGTACACTAATATTAATATTTTTATGTGTTTGTAGGTACTTTTGATAAATAAACATTTGCAAAAAAAAAAAAAAAAAATTGGCTTAAAAGTGTTAAAGACACCCAGGATTTGGTTAGGGGCACCGACCTTCTTCCCAAGTTCAAAAAGAAAATTGGCGGCAATTTTCTACCCTTTTGTTGTGAAGATTGATAACTTGTTTAGAAGATATCTTCACTAATTAAGGTAAATAATATCTTCTTACCAATTCAGTAAAGTGTTTGTACGAGAATAAATCTAATAAAATCTCGTGTTGCATTAAATTTTTTTAAAATATAACAGGTTGTACACGGGAGAGATCAGATTTGCTACAAAGAAAAGATTTTTTTGAATGGTAATAAAATAAAGGAATTTAATTGAGGTTTAAACACCGATATTACTTATAGAAGAAAAATCAGATCAAGATGAAGAAAATATTTTCGAGAATAATATTCTCATTGAAGAAAGGATTTGCTCGAGGATTTGATGGATTCAGGAGTTGTTGATTGTATTAGTATAAATAGGAGAGGCGTACAAGCATTGGGGGTGGTGGTGGCTCTGGACAGAATCCAAGAAATCAAAAAAATCAGAAAATCTGTTCATGATCGTGATGAAGAAGATGAAGAAATCGTTGCTAAAAGGTTGAAGCTTTTGTGGCCAAAAAGTTGAAGATTATATTGCTAAAGCTTTTAATCTTTGCAACATTTATCTTCATTTTGCAACGTTTATCTTCAGTGAAACACTCTTCCCTCTATAACAGAGAGTTCGCAACGCCTATCAAACGTTGTGAATTTTCTTGTTTTCATTATTTTCACTCTTTTTCATCATTTGTAAACACTTTGAGCCATGAATCATTATTTTGAGCAAGTGATTAATATGAGGAGCTAAACCCCTTTGCTGTGGCGACGGAGAAAGCCATTGTTCCAAGAAAAGTGATATATTTCTATTTTAATTGATTTTATAATTTCTTTTATGATTATTTGCTTTGAGTAAAAATTGATTTAAATATTTTTATTAAGCAGTTGTGATTTATTTTGATAGAGCATGCTTAGCCTAGGGTTTTTAATGTTCTATACTTTCCATTTACAATTGTTACTTTGAAAATCTATTTTTTTAACATATTAGAATCACTTTAAACATAAAGAATTGTATGAATATTGATTAGATTGAATCACTTTAATTGGATAATGGTGAAATCCATAACCTCGGTGTTTGTAAATATTATTTTCATATTTTGTGTATATTTTTTAGTTTAAAATTAGATTTTAAATCAAAAATCAATCTTCACAAGTTCGAGAGTTTGAAACTCATTCTTACCACATCTACAAAACACAACATACACTCAGATTGATTTTAAGAAGATATATATATGCATATCACTTGGTTGTAACTCAAGTCACGTGAGCTAAGTATATTTCCTTTTTTTAACCTTTTTCTTTGGTTATAGTTATAATAATTTATTTATTTATTGATTTAGCGTGAAATTATACGACAATTTTGTCGGTCAATTTTGATAAATCGTAAAAACCAATTAATATAGGTTTTTCCATCGTTCTTATAAGATGGGAGAAAATAAATTGGCATATTTTTATATTTTTGTCAATATGGGTTTTCACTAATATATAGTGAACCATTGATTTGTATTTCATACAAGAAATCCTTCATAACTAAAATTTGAATATTTTTAACCAATATCATGGTTATCTACCAAGTTTGAGTTGCCATTGGAAATACGTGGCAACATTAATTTTTGTCGGTTTTTACATGACAATGATATCGATTTCTATTCTTTAATAACAAGAAATCTTAAACTTGGTAATTTTCGCCAATTCAAAAAGAATTGACACTAATTATAGGTTTACAAGAAACCTTTACCATCAAATAAGGTTTTATCTAATAATAAACCATTGGTTTCTATTCCTTACAAGAAACCATTCATCAACCACAAATTGGATTTTTTTCCCTAAAAAGAAAATAATGATATTTGCTTCATTATTTTTAAAGAAGCGTATTCTCTATATCAATCCTAAAAGAATGAAATACCTTTATGGTATTAAAAATTGCATATATCAGTAAACGAGGAATTGCTGCATTCTTGAGGGATATTGAGCAATCTTGATTTTTCCTCGTGGTAAATATTTGAAATTAAGACCATTCCACTTGTAGTTGGAATAAGGTAGGACATAAAATATCAAAGGGTGCGCACCCGGCTTATCAACCAATATCATTAGTCCTTGTAGTGATTATATTGATCTTGATTTAGTTTTTTTTTTTGATAAAGAAAGTGTCCATAATTTCATTCTAAATCATTATCTTGTTGGCCTAGAGGTCAAGCAGTTATTAGAGATTTGTTTGCATATTTTCAATGCTTTTGGCTTTAAAAATTTATTTTATTTATTCTTAGTCCATGGTTGATGGTAAATATGTATGTCTATTAAGACTGTATTTTTTTATGTCGAAAGACATGTTACACAATGAGTATATGTCTCAAATTAATGGGATAATACTTTACGAAACTTATTTTGGTATATGAGATAAAAAATATTTCCGCCAGAATAAAGGGGAGACTATATACTACCAGAAGTGGGTGTTAATTAACTTAAATGTTATATCAGTTTCTCTCCCATCATGATCAAATCAATAAAGGATGTCAGCATATGATTGGTGAGAAATATCTCATTTTGCTTTTATATAAAGCTTATGCCTTTTAGAAAGGAAGATCCAGTCACATGTAGCAAGTAGCTAGGTAATGTTCTATAAGAGGCTACATGTAGTGCTCCAACTGAGACTACCGAAACACGATTTACATTCTTAAAATTAATAGCTCTTTACTTGATGATGATGAGATTATAACGCCCTTGGGCACTGGTAGCAGTAATTCTGTTAATTTTTCAAGACATGCATACACTTGAGAATTGTGTGGGATCGTGGTAAGCTAAAATAATTGTCGAATATTCGTTTACAGTAGCTACTGAAATAATAAATGATGGTGGTTTTTAAGACCTCTGCAGAGTGATATCGACATATGTGATTGGTAGGCACAAAATACAAATTATGTTGGATTGAAATCTCTTGAATAACACAATATTTGGATCCAAGACTTAACACCTTGAACGTGCAAGCCTGAATTTTGAAAATTACAAGTTGGTGTAGTCTTTATGCGTTATATGAGAAATATGATCGTCTAAAAAACAATTTGAGGGTTTCATTTTTTTCTAAAACCCGAGGATTGGTTCAATTAATATTTTGTTCTTCTTGTATGATGGATTTGGCGTGGTAGTTCTTGAATGACTTATATTGCATTTACACAAGAAATTTGATCGGGAAACATATTCAAATTTGTAATCCACTGAGGATTCAAATTATACTCAGGCAGCCACCTGAATCGATTATGTTATGTCAGGTTTAACAATCCTTTATGTGTTTTTAGAAATTTGGTACAAATCCAAAAAAAATCAAATTAGTTGATGATATCAACTCTATAGGTCTCTTGAAGATTCCTTAAAAACACTAAAATTCACGTTTAGCAGCATAAATTCCACAATTTCTTTATTTGCTCAATTAAGAATTATGCTAGCGTAAAGCTTGTCTATTAACTAGACTATAAATTTTGTTTTCATGCTTATTTTCTAAACTCATATAATTGAGTTAGCATCCACAAAGACGTCAAAAGTTGTAATCTTTTTCCTTCATTTCAAGTTTTGTCCCATGTGGTTTTCCTAACAAGGTTTTAACGAGGCAACATCTTGCATACGCTGGATTTTCATTCGAAATGTTGATATTGTGCTCTTTTTCCTTCGTCCAGATTTTGTCCCATCGGGTTTAATTGCAAGGTTTTAGTGAGGCAATTTAGTTCGACATTATGGTCATCCAAGGGGGAGTTGTATTAATTTTGGTTATTAGTGGATTCCCACTATAAACTAGGTCATTTTGTTATACCAAATCAACATAACCATCTCTTTGAAATTTGGATGTCCATATGAACCTCATACGGTATAATCACAGTATACCGTTTTGATCACTTACGGTAATATATCTATATCACGGCTCTCCGTTCAACAAACTACATCAACTACTTCTGCAAATCATCTCGGGAAGCTATAAATCCATGACACAAGTCCTCAGTGTACTGAAGAAGAACGCAAACATTGCAAGAGTATTTCTCGAAGAAAACACCGATTGTGTAATACCAAAGAAGACTTCGTCAACTATCAAATTTCTTCAAGAAATCATTGCAATCTTCTGCACTCAAGAAATTGGTTAGCTAGTCAAATTGGATTTCATCGATTTGTAAGCCAAGAATTTACTGAAGTACTCATCAGGGGGAGCGCCATCATAAAAGGTGAATTTACTGGACTTATCGCGTTGTACTCTTTTTCTTTCGTCAAGGTTTTTTTCCCACTGCCCACTGGGTTTTTCTTGTCAAGGTTTTAACGAAGCATCATTTGCGTGTCCAACACTACTCTATATGTTTTGTACCCTTTTTCATTCGCTTAGTTTTTTCCCTTCGGGTTTCCCTAGCAAGGTTTTAATGAGACAATGTTAGTAGTGTGGTGTCATCCAAGGGGGGAGTGTTATGAAATAATATTTGGTAGATTTACACCACATTTACACCACCACCTTTACATCTCCTACCATCCTTGTACATTCTTATTTATCTTGTAACCTCCCTCCACCTTAAGTGTATGTTAATGACTAGTAATGATTACATGTCATTAACTCTAATACTTAATGGCATTAACCATCCACTATATTATATGACCTATAAATAAAGGTCCTTACACAATTGTATTTAACACTAATTCTATGGATACAATGACCTCTCACATTCTCTCTCTACTTATTTATATATCATTTACTAATTTCTATAGTTTACAACAAATATATTTTATATTAATAGACTTATTAAATAATTAACCATCATATTTACGAAAGTCTGATGGGCAATTTATGCCCACTCTTAGTCTTTCTCTACAAAAAGTGAAATTTTACTAAGTTACGTAATTATTTAGTTATACATTTGTCAGAAGGATCAGGAACGTTTTTAGGGTCTAAGAGTTTACCTCTCTAAGCCCAAAAGAAGGAGAATATCTGTTTTTTTTTATAGGAGATTAAAGAGGGATAAATTTATTAAATGAAAAAAAAGCCGATCAAAAAATATATATTAACTGACTACTTATATGTACAAAATTATAGATAGGTTACTAGGTTTGTCTATCTTAATCTTTTGATTTTAATGAAAGTTGTGAAGAACTGATGCTCGTAAAAGCAACATTAATATCCTATATCTAATCGAGTCTTCAGGTTTATCTTCTTAACTGCCTTCCATTCAATTTTCCATCTTCATTTATAGTAATATATTAATAAATTTGCTAACTTACAAAAATATCGAAAAAAACATAGTCACTATTATAAATCGTTGAATTTGTTTTCTTATTGAAACACTTTGCAATCTGAGTGGTGTTTTGGTTATAATTTTTATAACAAAAATAAATAAATTAAAACTAGATTTATGTTTGTATTACACATCGTGCATGTTTAATTTTTTATCGTAATTATCTTAAATTTTTTATTTGGTGTGGCGTTGTTTCGCCGCATCCCATCGTAATGCATCAAATCTTGATTGTATTAAATCCATTTTCAGTTAGGTTTACATTTTCAGTTAGTCACGGTTTCTGAATATGGTAGGTTCACGACTTTGAAATCGAAATATTAACGGATTCCAAATTGAATTTTATTTTGATGTCTAAAACAGGAAAATTGGTAGGTTCCTTAGAGTTTAAAACACAGGAAGACATGATTTTCCTTTTTATTGTTTTTTCTCCCTAATATTTTTAAATCAATCATACCTTGCGAAATGTCCTCACCAAAACTCTCGTTTCACAAAAGCCACAAAAACCTTATTTCGGCCAATAGAAAACGACGGTTTCCTCACCGTTTAACGTAAAAGTTTTATTTGTCTCAGTCTTTAATCTTTAGATTTAAGAATTTGGGCGGTCTTTGACTCTAATTTTTTCTATAATGTGCTATTGCTTGCATAATACTTTTTTCAATTAAAATTTTAGTTATTTTTAAACTTTTATTAAACTTTTATATGCATATATAATGGAATGTTCGATAAATTTAATGGTTTTTTGTTCGTTTATAATTTATGATATCTCGTGTATATTAGTAAATGGCTCTTTTTTAAGGAGTTCGCCTGAGACTCTAAAATGTTAGGACGGCCGTGAAGGATTGTTTTATTTTAAAACCACCAGCCACGGGTTCATTTTCAACCGCTGTTAAACATATCATGAAATACACTATTTTTTGGTGATAGTATAATGCACAATGGAAACAAAATAGCGTCAAGAACCGACAATATCTCTCCCAATTGACCAAGTCTCACCTACTGATTTATCAAATTTACTGAGGTAGAATGCTAATTTTGGGTGCGTGTTTGCGTGGCTGTGTAGCACGGGTGCACCATTTTTAGTGCCGTATTTGCATCGGATGTGGGATGCGGTTACAACACGTGTTAGATGTAGCACGCATGTGTTCCATGTAATTTTGCATATAGATGCGGCTACAACGTACGACGGAAGTATGATTCGGACGCATTTTTAAATCTTTTTTTTAATTTTTTACTTAAAAATGTTAGTAGTAAGGTTTAAAACCAAGAATTGCCATAACACTCTCTTATTAATTTATAGTTTATATATTTTATATTTAATATGTTGAACAGAAATTTTTTTTACCAATGTTTTGTTTAAACTAATTAATAAGGTCTAATACTATTTTAGATATAACAAATAAGAATAAAGTTTGACCTACACCCTTAATTTTAAAGTGATAGATGCTTTATAATTGCTCCACAATACTTTTTTTTTAAATAATAAAAATTCTGTTAAAATATTTATATCATTATTAGTCTTTTATATGTAATAAGTGGATTTCATCGTGTGAACAAGTGTTTGTTATTTGGATCTGCTGAAGAAAATATCAAATATTTGTTCTTTGAATATGCATTTTCTAAAAGAATATGGTCTTCCTTGCTGCCTTCCTATGGGATAAATGGTACATGGCCAGTAAGCAAATTAATTCCACTACAAGTATGGCATTCTCTCAAGGCTCAACAGGTCGATAAAAAACTCTGGTCTTTGATCCCTGCAGCTGCCTTATGGTCCATAAGAATTGAGAGAAATAATCGTACATTTGAAGAAAAATCAAAACATATTGATAAAGTTTCTCATAATGCTAAAGCACTTCTTCAAATCTTCTTTAAGAAGGTAATAGTTCAACTTTAAAGTTACACCTCATTTACATTGTATACTCAGCATCATAGCTGGCATCCATCTGTAATCTTGTCACCTATTAGCTGTCAAGTGTATGTTATCCATGAATGTTAGCTTTTGTTCAAATCTCATGTTAGCAATCCTTCATCAGTTATCAAATGAGTATAAATGTAACACAAAATGTGATTAATAATTATAATGATTTTTAGTGAATTAATGTCACTCTACTATGGTATCAGAGTAAAATGAATATGGGAAATCTTCAAATTTTTTTTTTTTTTTTGGAATCACAAATAAAATTCCAAATCTGATTCATCTTTTGCAATAACTCATTCTTTGAAAACAGAAGAAGTCTCTTGAATGAATCAATTGATCAAATGCAGAAGTCTTGGAAGTTGATTAACTTTTTCTCGGTGAATTCAACATCAAATTAATACGCATTTTCTCTTCTATTCCTGTCAAAAATTTCTGGGGAAACAACACAGCATCATTGAACAACGAAGAATTAAAGAATTCTTCTAGGTTAACAACAAAGTCCTTCTCGATCTGGCCAGTCTTTAATGAAAAGAGAAGAAATCAGAGAGCATGCTCGACAATCACATCGGTCAATGGTGTATTCAAGAAATTAATTCTAGGTAAGTAATTGTTCTACAGCTTTAATCTAGGAAAAATCCAAAGTTATTTCTCGAGCACTGTACTGTCTTTAATTTCTGCAAAGAATAGTTCAAGAAGAAGAAACGATTCTTTCTACTCAAAAGTTTATTATAAATCTCTCTGATAGAGCTACGGTATCATCTTTCAATTCTATTTCTTCCTTCTTCTCATTTCCTTTTTCTTACCAAAAGAATCAGTAACCAAGAAATCTGAAATTAGTGGAAGTCTTTTGCTATTTCGTATGATTCGTGAGTTTTCTGCAACAATGGAGAATCCGACTTCACATTCAATAGCAAAAATTCCACTAAATCAGTTGATGAGTCTTGTTACTCTAAAACTAAAGGAAGAAAACTACTTAACATGGAAGAATCTTTTACTTCCTGTTATTAGAAAATTCAAGATCATGTCATATCTAGATGGTACACTACCCTGTCCAGATCGGTTTACAAGTTCAAGGAATCAGGCAAATGGAGTTGAGAATCCACTTTATGTTGATTGGATAAATGATGATTCTACCATCATAATGTGGATTGACAGCACCATCTCTGATTCAATCATACCATATTTTACGGCAGCAACAACATCTCAGAAACTGTGGAGGTCCATTGAGGAAAGGTTTGCCAGATCATCTTCATCTCACTCAATTCAACTCAGGACAAAGCTGCTAGCAATCAAACAAGGTAATAAAACAGTCTCCAATCTCATTGATGAAATTAAAATGTTAACAGATCAACTAGCTGCGACTGGGGAGATCATTTCTGACAGGAAATTAGTGGTGATAACACTGTCTTCTTTAAATCCTGAATTCATTCCTTTTGCCACATCAATGAGGCATAGGAATCCACCAATATCAGCTATAGAATTATACAATAACCTTCTAAGTGAGGAGTTAATCATAACTCAAAGAAACACAGAACTATTACAGAGTACCACAAATCAAACCTTTTATACTCATTTCAATTCATCAAAACCAATTTACAGAGATCAAAATACAAGATTCAGACCACATTCTCCTTTTCAATTCTCAAACACCAACAGATCAGGAACTACATCAAGAAGGTATTATAACAACACATGAAGAGGTTCAGGATACAGAAAGTACACATCTCAATCAAGACCATCTAGTGACTTCAGACATTCCAGTCAATCTCTTATAGTATGTCAAATCTGCAACAGACAAGGCCATGGTGATCTTGAATGTTCCAACAGAAATAATATTTCAAGTTATCCAAGAAATCAACAGTCAGCAATGCTAGTTTCAACAACTGAAAGAGAAGAAAAACCATGGTATGTGGACAGTGGAGCTACATCACATATAACACCAAATAAGTCTGAGTTACAAACATCAACCAGTTATGTAGGTCAGGACCAGATACATGCAGCTAATGGAATAGGTATGAACATAACTCATTATGGTTCTTCTGTTAAGTATTCACCAACACATTACTTTACTCTAAGTAATATTCTTCTAGTTCCTAAAGCAACTCAGAATCTTCTTTCATTTCCTAAGGATAATCAATGTTCTATAACTTTTACATCTGATCAATTTTCTGTGAAGGACTTAGCAACTGGGAGGATCATTTAAGAAGGACATCAAACTAATGGACTCTATCCCATTCAGTTCTTGCCACAACAATCACACAGGGCTTACTCAACTGCTACAAATCCAATCACCTCTGAAATCTGGAACAACAGACTGGCTCATACATCATTCAAGACAATGCAGTGCATCTCTAAAGCACTGTCACTACCTTCTGTAATAGGTAAACCCATAACCTGTACTTTATGTGCTCTAGGAAGAGCACATAAACTACCTTTTCAATCATCCACTAGTGTTAGTACAAAACTTCTTGAACTCCTACATCTTCATCTCTGGGGACCCAGTCCTGTAACTTCTAGATCAGGATATAAATACTATGTAGCAATCATAGATGACTTCACCAAATTTTGTTGGTTCTTCCCTCTTTATGACAAAGCTCAATTTCAGAATGTCTTCTACTACTTTAAGCCTTTTGTTGAAAAGCATCTTGACTACAGTATTAAAACTATTAGGAGAGATGGTGGAGGTGAATTTATACACAAAACTCTTTTATCTTATCTTGCTCATCATGGAATTAGACGTGATTTTACCTGTCCACACACTCCAGAGAAAAATGGAGTTGCTGAATCCAAGCATAGGCACATAATAGATGTGAGCAGAACAATGTTGATACAGTCAGGACTGGATAACACTTACTGGGTAGAGGTTTTTGAAACAGCCAACTATACAATCAATAGGCTACCAAAGAGATCCATAGGAAACACTAGCAATGTCATCTTCAATTGGGATATAATTTTTACTTAACTCTGTAAGCTTTTTTAATTTATTTTTTGGCTTCTTACTGCTTGTAATTTGCCTCCATGTACATTCTTCTTTCTTCTAATAAATCTTCTTCTTTATAAATAAACAATCACTATAATCAAAAAAAAAACATCTTTTATATGTAAAAATATACGCATATGTATATAAAAAATTTATTTGAAAATTTATTCCTATCGTGTTGTATCTGCGTTATTGTGTCCATGTTAGTGCTATCCAGCAGCGTGGTGTAAAATTTTGGGTTCGATTATGGGAATAGGAAATTAAAAATAAAAAACCTCTCATTTTCAGATCCTTCATATGTACGTATACTCCCCCGTAAGAATAGTTTCTTCGTAAAAGCGCATTTAATTTCTTTTCTCAAGGGCTTCTAATTCTTGGAGAGCACCTTCCGTTTCATAAATCTTCAAAAATATAAACACCACCATCTGGAATTTTGCAGATGTACGTTGTTATCGGTTGTAGACACATTTTTAAAGAGTCAAGAAATTCAATATGTTGGGCCAATGTATTGTTGGGGATAAAATGAGTCTCGCACGAAGTGATGTCATCATTTCTTGGGGTTACGTCATCATGGTCCCTATACGACGTCACCATGTCCCGATACGACGTCATCTAGTACGATACCCATCTTGGCACGACGCGACGTCACCATGTCCCAATACGACGTCATCAAGTACGATACCCATCTTGGCACGACGCGACGTC